>PVKZ01004825.1:9213-68784 GCA_004027375.1 Macroglossus sobrinus
CTTCCTTCCTTCCTTCCTTCCTTCCTTCCTTCCTTCCTTCCTTCCTTCCTTCCTTCCTTCCTTCCTTCCTTCCTTCCTTCCTTCCCTCTTTTCCTCCTTTCTTTTTTCCCCCTGAAAATATTTACTGGGCTTCAGGCATCATGCTAGGTGCTAGCTATACCATTGGAAACACAGAGGTCTTGGGTCCGTGTTTCTGAGGAATGTTCCCTCCCCTTGTCAGGAAAAATAATTAAGTGCTCAGTAAGTTGTGATGGGGAACTCCAGCAGGTTGTAGGAACATCTCACCTCAACCTCTAAACTAGTATAGATGGTCAGGGAAGGCTTCCTGGAGGAAGCGGCTTCTGAGCTGAGACCTGAAGAGCTACAAGAGGAAGGAGTGTTGGGTGTGGGTAGGAGGAAAAATGTTTCAGGTACAGTCTAGGGCAACCTACACAAAGGGCCAGAGATGAAAGACAGCAAAATGCCCTGGAGAAGGAAGTTCTCTCTACCTGAGAAAGGTAGGGGGCGAGACAGGCCTTGGGGGTCATGGTGGTGAGTCTGGTCTTTATCTGAGAATGAAAGAAGCCTCTGCAGCTTGGATCTCAGAGGGGACAAGTACGGGCTTGCCTGGTAGGCGTGTGCTGCTGGCCTGCCAGAGGTCACTAAGAAAGGAGCCCCTTGGGGAGAACTTTGCCCTGCAGCGGGGAGCCAGGCCTATCAGCCTGACCCAGGGAGAGAGGCCTGGGCTGATTGGGGGAGGGTGAGTCTGAGGTCAGTGAGGAGGGGGGTTGCCTCCTGGCTGGGCCCCACTTGGCTCGTGTCCATGGCCTATGGAGAGCCGGAGAGCCAAGTTGGAGAGGCCAGAGCTGGGAGTGAAAACGGAAAAAGTTGTCTCACTAAAGCAGGGTTTGCAAACTCGTGGCCTGTGGGCTGAATCCCGCCTAAACAGCATTTTGAAACTTGGGAAACTTTACGTAAAAACCTGACCTTCTGCTTTCTTTTAAATAAAATCCCCAAAGCTCTGGCAATCCCGGGTGCCAGCTTGCACAGGGCAGCAGTTAGCCGAAGCGGCTGCTCCCTGTACGTGAGGCGTGTACTTTGGTTTGCCACAGTCCCCACCGTTCCCTGTTGCCTTGCACGTGACACGCTTGCTTAGTTTCGCTCATTTATATCACTCGCCCCTGCGGAGGAGAAAGGGGCCACTTGCTAAACGCACCAAGCTCAGGGGAGGTCTGAAGGCAGGTCTTACAAACTCAGGGACCAAAAGCAACCACACAGGATGGTCTGAACATAAAAATTCCTGAGTGAAAGCAGGTCACGGCAGGTCATGGTAGGTCAGTAGGGTGAGTAGTCTCGTCGCAGGCCTGCAGCTTCCTTGACAAAGGTCTGTCTTCGTGGTTAGTGAGGTTCTCTGTTATCTTTTTGCATCTCGCTAACACACCTTTGAAATGTCAGAGCATTTCCCTTTTCAGACCCCTCAGGGCACCAGAATTCCTCCTCCTTATTACCTCCTTCCCCAAACACCATCTCTTAGTTACTATATATGTTAATGATTAATTATTTTGTGCCTACCCATGTAAAAGCAGTATGTCTCTCTCTCTTGTACTTTTTCTCCAATCCCGGGGGTTCTCCCACTCTGCTTTCTCCCGCCCCCTTCATCCACCACCAGTGGGGTTCCTGTAACCCTCCTTATGTCCCCTCTTTTGATTCTAATGTATAAACTGCACAACGCCATTCTCTGGAGCGTTCCCCATCCGTTGAGGTTTTGCTCCCCGGCAATTGTCATCATCTGGGCTCACATAAACTCTTACAGGACTTTTTCTAAAGCTGGATGTTCTTTTGTCAACATCTACTTGGAGCAGTCAGCAGGACTCCAGAGAAGGCCCTCTGGGACCGCCCTGTGACCTGGCCCTGGTGCTAGCTCCTAGCTAGCAGGGGCCCGTTGGCCCACCGGCTCCCTGCTTTGCATCGGATGAGCTTGGCTGAGTTTTTCTTGGAATTCTGGTCCTTCCCGTTTGGAGTCTCTGCCTTGATTTGAGCTGTTCTTAAAAAAAAAAAAAAAAAAACTCTTGAGGTGGCACTAAAGGTTAAGGGTTGAGATTACTTAGAGACGGGAGAAAAACAATGGTCAGCTGTTTTTTCTTTTTCTTTTAATTCCAGCTTTGCGGTTGGACCTACTTACTTAGAGTCTGAACAGAAGCTTTTCCTGGATAAATGAGAGCCGGGACTATCAGCTCTGGAGATAAGGAACGGTTTACTCCCTGCAGCTCGAGTTTCGGATAATCTTAGGCGGTGACTCAGAATCCACGTGGAAGTGTTTGAGGGCACCCCCTCAAAACCAGCAGGGCCCCATTGGAAATTCCAGACGGCTATCATTAAATAATCGAGTCATCCGGGGACACGCACAGAGGGGAGGGTTACCTCATGCTTTGGGTCCTCTCTTGGTTTGTGTTAGACCGTCGGGGAGAGAAACAGAGACGCATAAGAGGGTTGAAGCAACCCAAGAGGTGACAGCCCCTCGGATCTCAACCCATAAGCTGCACCTTCAGCCCACGACACCATGTCCCTAGGAATTTGTTCAGATTCTGCAGATCTCGAAAGAAAACTAAAGTTAACAAGGGAAATCACATCTCCAAGGCTGACAAGCCCCCAGCCCCCAGTCCCCAGCCCCCGGCCCCTACGAATACTTCTGCAGAGGTACTGTATATTTGTAGGGGACCTTTACTTGCAAATACTTACAGAAATGGGACGATTTAACAAGAAGTGATATCAACATAAGATGGCCAAAAAAGGAGCTTTTAACACCTAAATAATAATAATAATTAATAATATTAATAATTAATAATAATTATTATTAATTATATATTATTAATAATATTAATAATTAATAATATTATTATAATTAATAATTTTATATTAATAATATATAATATTATTAATAATAATAATTATTATTGTTGTTGTTGTTGCTGCTGTTGTTGTTATTTTGTACACACCATAGGAAAAAAAAAAAGCTTTAAAATCAGACTGAATGAATGGGAGGCTTACCTCCACTGGCAAACAGAAGCCTCTGAAACAGAGCACAGAGGGACTCTCCTCTCTCCAGAGACTGTCCCCGAACTAAAGAAGGCTTCAGAAGCTGCTCAGTGTCAATGCCCCATTTTTCCCTGTTCTCCAAGTGCCCACTGAACCTCTACTTTGTTGTCCAGACTCACTCTCCTTTCCTCCTCCCCCTTCACTTGCTTTTCTACACCTCCTTCAGCATCGCTCCCCATTGACCTAGGGGGGGCTCAGACTAGAAAATCAGAGCAGGATAGAACAAAACAAATTCTGGCAGCTCCCTTTGGAGAAAAGCCAGCCTCAGGGAGAGGGGAACCAGTGATTATTTACGTCCCTTGAACTGGAACGGAATAAAGGAATCTACCTAAAGATACCCCCCACCCTCTTGGGAACCCTGATGGGTTCACAAAGGAATTGATTTAACGATTAGAACGTTAAGATCCTGGCCATTCTGGTCTGTTCCAATTAATACACCTACTGGTTTCCGAGAGGAATGCAACAGAATGGATAAAGAAGGTTTGCTGGGAAATTCCTGTAGAGGACTTTTTAAAAACAGAGAGACAGACAAGAAAAAAAATGCAGGAATTATCCCACTGGCTTGACTAAGCCATACTTGAGATTTCCCCCTCTTCCCCCCCCCACCCCCGAAAATGGACTGGACCAAGATCCAGCAATGAAAAAGAGAGCTCAGGACCTGGTGCTTGATTTCCTTGAACATTTCAAAAGAACTTTGAAACAATACTCAGCTCTGCCTCTCGACTGTTTGTTCTAAGGATCATCAACATGCGGCATTTTTTTGGAAGGGCTGAATGAACAGCTTAAAACTTTGACTAAACGACATAAATTAAATGGGCCAGTCATGCATACTAAGGTACTGGCAATTCTGGCTGGTCAACTTTCTAAAACTATTCAAAAGAGAGACAAAGACAAGGCTGCCAAAATCTTGAACTTGCAACATCAGGAATTAAGCAGGGAGGTCAGACGTCCCCAGAAGTCTTTTAGAGAAAGGGAGAAGAGGAATCAGTTCTTAGGATGAGAAAGTCGGGTCCCTTTAGGAAGGATTGTGGAAAAGTGAAATGGGATTTAGAGGCAAGCACAGGGCACCCCGAGGATTCTGTGAGGGTCTTTTCCCTTCTCTTTACTAATCCTTTAGGAGAACTTGAAATTACCATAAAAGGGGAAAGGACTAAGGCCCTCATAGAGACTGGTACTATTTGTCCCTTATGAACCCAGCTAAGTCGCCCTCTCCCTCCCGGTAAAGCTTTTATACAGATGATGGGGACATGTAATCAACCAACATCTGCTTCTAAATCAAAACTTGTTCCTTCCCAGCTAGGAAATGGAACAAGGCAACATGTGTTTTTTTTTTTTTTTACTAGTCAAATCTGCCCCAATTCCTCTGATAAAGGGAGAGTTTCTTGAAATCAGTGACACCCACATACCCGGAAGGGTGAAATGTATTCATTTAGAACTAAATGGATCAGGTAGTGAACCAGTGGGGGAAAAATAATGATTTTACAGGAAACTCCCCAAGAGGAAAGTAATTTTGAGACTGACCCAAGGTTTGTTACAGGACGTTCCGATGCAACTTTGGGCCCTTTTCCAGGACAGATATTGGCAAGACTAATAAGTCAGCCACTCCTGTTCAAATAGCTATTGGCAATACTTTGCCTCTACCTAATATTCACCAATATTCTTCAAGACCTGATGCGCTAGCTGGAATTAAGCCCATTCCTCAAGATTACTTAAAAAGGGGGCTTATAATTCGAGCCCCTATGATTCTTCTCATCTTCTAGTAAAACAAACAAACAAACAAACAAAACAAAACAAAAAAACAATGGGAAAGGTTGGAGATTTGTACAGGATCTCACAGCCATAAATAAAATAGTTATTCCCAGACATCCTATAGTTCTAAATCCACATACTCTGTTATCAGCTATTCCTGTGGACTGCCAATATTTTTCAGTGATAGATTTATGAAGTACATTTTTCAGCATTCCTTAAAAAAAAATGAACAGGAAATACCTTCTTGCTTTCACCTGGGAAGATTGGGATTTACGAGGCCAGTAATACTCCAGGGATATACCAAGAATCCCACCTATTTCTAAATGCTGATTTGACTGATGTTGAATTTCCCAGAAATTCCATTCTAATCCAATATGTAGATGATTTATTGTATGCTCTAGGACATATTAGACTCCCAAGAGGACACAATCGACCTATAACAACAGCTAGCTACAAAGAGAAATAGGGTCTCAAAGGATAAGCTTCAACTTCGTTGAAGTACCTTGGTCATTGAATATCTAAACATGGGCTACTAATTAACCTTGAAAGACTCAGAAGAATAATATCCCTTTCTCTTCTAAAAAAGAAAAAAAAAAAAAAAAGAACAGCGTAGAGGGTTTCTGGGTCTGACTGGATACTGTCACAATTGGATTCTGAGTTTTTCATTATGGTCCAGCCTCTATGTGTCGTCTTAAAATCAGATCAAGCTGATCCCATTCGATGGAACTCCCAAGGAAAACAAGCTGTAAAAAAGCTTTAAAGAAAGAATTATCTAAAGCTCCCGCTCTAGGATAACTTACTTACAAACTTTCTTCCTTTTTACGTGAAAATAAAGGAAATGCTTTAGGAGTGTTAACGCAAAAACAGAGGTTGTTAGAGACTTATCCGATATTACATCAGCCAAAGGGTGCCCACCCTGCTGACAGCTCTCTGCTTCAGCCACGTTATGTAAACAAACAGAAGTAGTAGTTAGGGCTCTCTTTTATTTGTGTTTCTCATTCCGTTGAAACACCACTGAACTCCCATCACACGCAACATTTCTTAGGAAACACTCTTGCTTTCTGAGCCTAATACGACTTGAACTCGATGTTAACAGTCTTAAGGGAGCAACTTTGCAGGATGAAGACACCCACCATCGTGTTTTGCTTCCTGTCCACCTACTCGCTCCCAAGAGTGGTTTATAGGAAACTCCTGTTGATAACGCTGACTTCAGAGCTTATCTGATTGATGAACCGGGGCCATTGCTGAGGTGGGTAGGCAATCATGTCTGCGGTGGACATAACTGACTAAGGTCTGAATTAAGTGCTCCAACTTGAGCTTGTCAATTGGCCAAAGATCAAAGAGCCAATATTTACATTGATGGTCAGCTGTGCCTTTGGTGTAGCTCACGAATTTAGGATGTTGTGAAAGCAACTGAGACTTCTACATGTCCTCAGGGCTTAACAGATGGAAAACAGGTGGCAAAATTATTAGGGTCAGTTGGCAGTCATCAAAATTCTAGGACATTCTGCTGCTGACAGATGGAAGCTAAAGGGAACCATTTAGCTGATGCTGCAGCTAGACAAACAGCGAGACGCAGCCAAATGATCCAGACCCAAGAATACTTTTTGCTTCCTTTTATATCAATGAAAGACTCGCTTTTATAGGTCCAATGGACAGCTGCAGAAGAAGAAAAAGGGGATATGGCAGCAAACAAGGGGGAGCCTCTGACCCAGACACACAGATGGGATTTTGAGCCAATCGGAAACCAATCTTACCTGTACGAGCTCGGTTACCTGTATTTCAGACTGTTCACGAGCAAACACACTGGGAGCCTGAAAAGATGGTTTCGTGGCGTTAGACGGTATTCCTGGAAACCTTCTTGCACTGTGGCTCATAAAGTACATGGCGGATGTTCTGTCTGTCCCTGACGTAACCCTGGAGAGTCGCTCCATGGGTTCCCGGGACACGTCCCACTCCCTGTAGTCCATCCGAGGTATGGTGATTGGATTGTTCCAGATGGTGTGATCTCAAGGACACACGTCTGCGCTAGTTACGGTTTGTGTGCTTTCTCTCTGGCTCGAAGCCTTCCTTCCAGGAGAGCAAACAGCCTTAACTGCAGGTATAAATCATTATTGGAAAAAAGTAACACCCAACTGGGGACTTCCCTGTGAGTGACAAAGCGGCTGAGGGACTCATTTCACTGGGCAGATAATGGGATCCATCTGTGACGTTTGGCCCGGTCGATGGCATTTTCATGGTGCCTGTCGCCCGAGTCCTCTGGATGGGTGGGACATACCCATGGAACCATGAAAACTCAACGAGGTAAGTTTTCAGAAGCTTGTCACCTCCCCTGGCCAGAATCTCTCCCTAGAAGGCGTGCCTCTCAACCTGAGATCTGCTCCTTTTGGTCAACACAGCCTTTTCTGTTCATTAAATAATCACTGGTCCCCCTGTACATCCAGATGGAAGGACATATGACCTGACCTCACTGAAAGGGGACAGTCCACAGTATTATCCAGGACTTGTTAGCCAGCTTAAAGAAAGAGATAAATTAGTAATTGATTCGCTTTACGGTGTGCTCCTAGGAGATGAAAAATTCAAAGACCGTGACTTAGAGCCAGAGGATTTTGTCCATTGGAAAAAAGACATCAATCAAAGACTCTCTCCAAGCTTGTTGGAAGAGACCTTATCGGGTATAACTAATTTATGTGCAGTGAGACTTAAATGTGTTAACACAAGGATTCACATTTCTCATAGAAAAATTTTAAAAAGGTACCTAACCAGGAATGGAGGCCGGCCCATCTCTGACCCCTCGAGAATGATGGGCCGCCAGCATCAGAGGTGGACAGCCACCCTGAGACATTGAGAAGGCCTGTGTGCGTACAGATGGAAGTTGGACTTAAAAAAAGTATTTGTTTGTCTTCGCCTGTCTGCTAATAACATGAGTCATAATAATTGTTAAACCTGGTCTTTGGGCTTTCTTCAAAACTTGTTCTTAACTAGCCCAACTATTAATAATTGCTGAAGGTATATAAAATAAGTTTTATATTATCAATAATACTCTTTGTGGTTTTTCTTTTGAAGTTTAGAAGGAATATTATGACAGAGAAAAGGAAAGGGCTCTGTGTGCTTTTGAGAGACGTTCAAAGGAAGTAGTTTGTTCTAATAAGTTGGTTATTTCTGAATGAGTAACAAGAGACAAACTAAGAAGGTCAAGGGAAGTTGGGGAAGGTTCACGGAAACAGAATATTGAGAAAGGAATAAACACTAGAACCCAATTACGGGAATGTGCTTTCCCAACAAGGACTAGTAACTATATTCATTCAGATGGAATTAATTGAAGTGACTTAAAAAAAAATGGCCCTCTATAAACTGCTGAGGCACAGGAAATTGACTTGTGAAACTCTTACTGTTGTCAGGCCTCTGGAAATTTTTAGATAGTAATAGGTAGTCACACCATTGTGTTCTTAGAGACTTGACCCCAGTTAAACCCTAAAATTACTGTTCCCAATAGCACAACTATCAGGAGTGAATGGCGCTTGAGTGCTTGCAGTGGGAACTAGATGGGCCATATTAAAATAATGATAATAACAATAACACAGGTTTATGCGAGCCCATCCCACAGTCATATTTGTGAAGACTGAAGAGGGGTGGAGGGGTGTGCTGTGCCCTCGAACTATAAGTAAATGGTATACTAGATGCAAAATACGGAAAAGTGAGACAGACAACCAAACTTGGATCATGATAACTTGCAGGTTAGGAATGATCCAGTGTTTTTTCTTTGTTTGGTTTTTGTGTTTGTTTGGTTTTTGTTTGTTTGTTTGTTTTTAAATTAGGCTCATAAGGCCTGACGGCCTCCCATTTCCCTGCTTTTCCCTTTTGAGAAAAATCCGACCTTGACTTCTTCCAAGGTCATGGTCTCGCCCATCCCCGGTGGTCCACCACTTCAGCAGGACAGGTGACCACACTGAGGCTTCCTGGAAATGCCCCTTCCGAGCAGCGTGGGACCACATTATCCCATGGAAAGGTTCACCGTCGATGCATCCTTCGGACTGATTTATGAACACATGGGGCGACTGTGGGCGGAAAAGGGGGCCACGTAGCAACCCTGACAAGCTCAGGGGAAGCACGCGTGGCGGGCCTTACAAACTCAGTGACCGAAAGCAGCCACGTAGGATGGATGGCCTGAATATAAAAACCAGCGAAGGGCGGGCAGGTCACGATAGGTCACATCCTGGGCCTGTAGCTTCCTTGACCAAGGTTGTGCTTCATCTTAATAAGCGAACCTGTCTGCTGCCTTTTTGCGTCTCAGATCTAACACACCTCTGAAATGTCAGAGTAATCTCCTTTTCCAGACTCTTCAGGCTACGGCCAGGCACCAGAGCGGAGACCACGGGGCCCCTCGTTTGCCGTCTTGTTCCCCAAACGTTATCTCTACGTTACTATAAATGGGAGAGAAGTCTGTGTGTCTCTGTTTCCCTTTCGATCCAATCCCGGAGATCCCCCACGTTGCTCTCTCCCACCCCTCTTAATCTATCACCCGTGGATCTCATGTAACCCTGCTTATGTCTCCTTGACTCTAATGTATAAGATAAGCTGCAAAACTGCCATTCTCCAGAGCATTTCCTTAAGCCGTTGAGATGTCACTCCCCAGCCATTGTCGTCAGTTTGGCTCAAATAAACTATTTCTAAGACTTTCTCTTGCACTGGACATTCTTTCATCGGTCCCCCCAATTGATGTTTAACCTTCTCCCAAAAGTCTTTGGAAGACGGGGGCGGGGGGCCTGGACGACATAGCTCGGGGATCCCTGGGCAGAGGGCACCGCCCGACAACCCCTGCAGCTCTGGCACTCCGAGGTCCCCGGTGTCCAGCGTCGGTGCTGAGAGATGGATGGCAATGTCATCCATGGGCGAGAACTTGTCAACACCCCGTGGGGAGGTGGCAGCACCCAGCGGTGACGACGGCCAGAAGGACTTGGAGCACGTGAGCAGCAGTGTCTGCCCGTAGTGGACTTGTCGGTGGGTACGTGAGGTACGGTCCGGGGTCCTTGGGCACTGCCGTGCTGTGACACCCCTGGGAGCCCCACGCTGATGTGGCAGAGCCACCGGATGAAAGTGACCAGACCCACTGGAGACTCTCTAAGTGAAAAGCGAACTTTTCTACGATAACCCACTGAACTTTGGGGATATGTTTTTTTTTTTTAATTCTTTTTTCAAACAGTTGACATTCGATATTATTTGATATTAGTTTCAGGTGTACAGTATAGGGGTTAGCGATCTATATAATTTACGAAGTGATCCCCGATACGTCTAGAACCCACACAGGAAGTGCAGCGTAGGGTACCGTGATCAGCTCTCTTCCCCACGCTGCACCTCACAGCCCCGTGGCTACTTTGAAACTGCCGATTCGTACTTTTTAATCCCTCACCTTTTCTCACCCAGCCCCCTCCCCTCTGGTAATCTCCAGTTTGTTCTGCATCTATGAGTCTGCTTCTTGTTTTGTGTGCTCATTTATTTTGTCCTTTAGATTCATCTGTGGCAATTGCATCTTGTAGTCAGTCCTAACACAGGTTTGTAAAGGGCCTGAATAGTGGAGAGAATTCTGCCTCCCCCAAAAGGTGTGCTCAGGTCCTTACACCTCCAGGACCTGTAAATGTGTCCTCATTCGGAAAGAGTCCTTGTAGATATAACCTAGGTAAGACAAGGCCGTACTGGATTGGGCGGCCCCAATCCAATGGCCGGTGACCTTAACAGAAGATGGAATTTGCACACAGAGGGACACGCAGTGAGCACGTGTGACCACGGAGGCAGAGAACGGGCCGCCTGTCTCGCAGGTGAGAGACAGAGAATGCCAAGGATTGCTGGGAGCCACCGGAAGCTGGACGAGGCAAGGAAGGATTCTTTTCTAGAAGCTTCACAGAGAGCATGGCCCTGCCGACACCTCCATTTAAAATTTTTAGCCTCTAGAACTGTGAGAGGATAAACCTCGGATGTTTCAAGCCACGAGCTTGTGCTATTTTGTTATAGCAGCCGGAGGAAGCGAATACGGGTTACAATTAGGAGACACCAGGATACAGTATGCATTTCTGTCACTCTCATTCATTCATTCATTCATTCATTCGCGGAAATGTTCATGAACACTGTTCCAGGGACGAGGAAATAGTAGCGGCAAGACAAAGTTTGTATCGATGAAGGAGGACAACAAAAGAAAACAGAAAGTCATGCATGAGGAGAGAGGGTACCGCGGGAGGTTGTAGCTGCCCCTTAGATTTCCTCTGGGAACCCCCGTCCCCCGACTCTCGGTCTATGAGCCTCAGTGGGCGTGGCCTGCATCCTGACTCCTGTGCCCACGTGACCGGAAGGCAGGTCCAGCACTGCTGGCCGGCTGCAGGTTCAGAGCTGGGCCTGTGAGTCCACGGAAGCTGATGCAAATGAATTAAGTGTAGTTCATCGAGGGATGAATCCTGGGATTTTCACTGGAGGTTTTTGGGACACAGCCTTCGGTTTCAGCTGTCGGTGAAGGCGGTGTGACACAAGGAGGTGTGACACAAGGGCGGAGGTGGCCCTGAAGGACAGAGGCCTCCTGAGGGGAGGAGGTGGCACAGAGACCCCTGTCGCCCAGAGACGGGAGGCCTAGCGGGGGCTCAGCCTGTGGCCGGGGACGGGGAGCCTGAGCTGTCCATCCCGGGGCCCAGGACGTCCCCTCCTCCCGCTGTCGCGTTCTGTGTGGTTTTTAGTCTCCTTTAAAGACTCTTGTCGATTATAGTTGACGTACAATGTTGTATTAGTGTTGGCTGTGCAGCATAGTGATCAGACATTTATATACCTTGTGACGCGCTCACCCCAAAGAGTCTGGTGCCCGCCTGAGGCCGCACGTAGTTACAGCGATATTATTGGCTCTGTCTCCTATGCTGCGCGTTACGTCCCCGCGACTCTTGTTATAACTGGCAATCTGCCATTTTTACCCCCTTTCATATTTTCGTTTTGTTTCGCTGAAGCCCGTGTGGGCTGAGTTTCTGTCGCTCGCAACCACAGGGGCCCAAAGGATGTGGTGAACAGGCTTAGGTGAGAGAGCAGGCCAGCTGCCTGCGGTCACAGTTGTCCCTCATCGTGTCCCTGGAGCACTCCCGGCCCCCCTCCCCCATTGTGCCAGCACCCACAGCCTTCGGGGAGCAGAGGCAGGCCCTTCTCGGGGCCAGGGAGCCCCAGGAATCTTGGGGTGTCCTGCCTGCGCGCCCAGCCCATGCCCAGGCCCAGGCCGTGGGTTCTAGGCTCAGAGGCTCAGCAGGTCTGGCTACTCTCTGCTTAAGACCCCTCCCCTGACTTCAGCCCACGCTTATCAGCATCGCCCTCATTGCCTCCCCGTGGCTGCAGGGCCTGCCTGACCGGCCATGGCCAGTGCCCAGCGGTCAGGAGCCCAGGAGGGAGCAGATGGCACTGCCCAGCAAGGATCATTCCAGGAGAGCTTACCGACAAAGGGATTAGAGCCGCAGCGTGTGGGTGGGGCGCGGGGGCGGGGGGGGGGCGGTGCCCAACTTGGCGCAGACCTCCAGATGTGGCCAGGGAAGGCCCTGGGGCTTGGCAGGGGAGGGCAGTAACGGGGACCTAACAAGAGTGCGAGCTGCACAGAACAGGCGCCTTGAACAAGGCAGCTGACCCGAGGGGCCACTCAGGGAGGAATCTGGGGATGAAAACGCCCCGGCGTTGTGCTCCTTCCTCCTGCTGGTCCTTTGCTGGGCTCCCCCAGACGGAAGCAGGGGGCCCAGGAGCTGGGCGATGCAGTCCCGGGGTGGGTGGGAGATGGGGCGCCACCTAGAGGAGCAAGCAGAACTAGATCCAGCCCAGAGCGGCATGACTTGGGTCACCTAGGAGTCGTTTTGAGTGACTCAAGGCTCCGGGTTCTCTTGTCTTATAAGGCACAGACTTCATCCTCAGCCTCCCCTGTCTGCCACGTGGACGTCTGGTGAGGACCATAGACTTTGGGGAGTCTGAGCACAGAGTTGTTCATTTGTGACCAACAGTGAGAACCACTTAGGGCGGATCTCAGGTGGGACTTCTCAGCAGGACAGAGAAGGAATGAGGCCTCAAAGGGCCAGGGAGGGAGGCTGAGACGACTGCCTCCTTACGGAGACCAAGGACGGGCAAACCATGTGTGGCCTCGCCCGGGGGGCCGGGACAGGGACCTTCACACAGCTGGGTGGGCTGGGAAGGACAATGGGCTGCACGCTCCTGTCCTCGCGGCCTCCGCCTTGCCCCTTGGCCCCCACAGTCTCCCCCCAACATGCCCATGTGGGTCACCACCTCCCCCAGGGCTCTGCCTCCCCGCTGCCTGCCTCACCTCTCTCCCCCTGCTGTGCTTTAAGCCGCAGCCTCTGCCTCTGTGTTTGTCCCGATGTGCTGTGAGGCCTGTGGCCGGGATGCTCAGGACAGGGTGTGGTGTCAGTGCAGCTGCCGGCTGAGCCCCCTCGGCCCCCTCCCGGCTTCCCCTGTTCACCGCACACTCATTTCTTCTTGGGGAACCGCCCACCCCTGCCATGTGGCCCGGGGCCTGGGGGGCTCTGAGCCACGTGACAGCTTCTGTCGGGGGGGGGGGTACGGCTGGTCTCAGAGTGGACAAGACTTGGGGACACTGTTTGAGACCCTGGATGCAGCTTCACCCCAAACCCCGAATGCCTTGGATTTGTCAGTTTCATGAGCCTTTTTAGACTTAATCTGATTTGGGGGACATTTCAATGCCACTCGAGGGGTGGGAGTCCCCAGTGGATGAGGCTCGTGACATTAGGTCTGTGACGGTGTCCGTCTGTCCGTCTGCAGGCGGAGGACCACCTCATCCTCCACTCCTGGGGCGGGGTCTTCCCGTCCAGGCGACACAAGACAGAAGGAAGGTCCCTCGGAGCAGAGACCCAGCCCTCGTGGGCTTCGGGGTCCCAGCGAGGAAGGGGCCACGTCTTCTCCCCATCTGAGTGGCCCCGAGAGACACAGGTTACCCCAAAATACACGGAAAGCAGGCGGTGAGCTCCCTGTTCTCCGAACAGGCTGCGGCTCCGCGCGCCAGGGAGGCTGCAGAAAGGACCCCAGTGACATGACCCCTGCAGTGAGCGTGGTGACGGGCCACCCGGTCCCCGGGACTGGAGGCCCCGTTCCCTCAGCCGCTGGTGTGCCGAGGGCCAGCGGCCGGCCCTTTGGGAATTGCTCCAGCAGAAAGCGCTGTCCGCCTTCCTGGAGGCGGCGGCACCGGGACTGCTTGGCTCAGGGGCGTGAATGAAACCTCCACCCCCTCCCCCACCCCGGCGCCTTTAAGGGCGTCCCACCCCTGGAGGCTGCGTGAGGCCTCGCGGAGGCCACCCGGCGCCTACTTCCTCCCCTACCTGGCGGGGCTCCCTCGTCTCCCCTTGCACCGGTGGGAGGTCCCCAGGGCACCCCTAACGAACATCCCACTCCCTCGCTCCGCCTCAGACTCGGGGCTTCCCACGCAATCCACCCTGTGACGACCTCCACCCCGTCCCGCAAAGCTGCGGGCTCCCTTGGGTTAAGATACGGCCCCTTGTGTGGGGTGGGGACGGGGACAACGCTTTTCCGGAGGAGCGGGGCACCCCTGGGGACCCTACTCGTTCGTGGTGCTGTGGACGGGAGGGCACGCGTGATCTGGGGAGGCGGCTGGCTTGCCCACGCACTCGGGCACAGGGGGTGGACGCTGGATGGGAGGAGGGGCAGCCGGGAAGAGAAAGAAAAGGGGGCAGGAGTCTGCTTGCTCGGGACGACGACCTGGCGTGTCCCCCTCGGAGATGGTCGGCTCACACCTTGGGGAGCACGGGCACCGCTGGAAGCCTCCCCGGGCGCCCTGTCAGGCCTTTGCCCATGTCCCACTCCCATCCATTCCTCTGACGCAGGTGTGCGCTCAGCGTCCCCGTTTCGCAGTCGTGGAAACTGAGGCCCCGAGAGGCGGACTTGCTCAAGGTCGCAGACCCAGCTTCGGGGTTCTCTGACCGCAGAGCCCTTGTCCCCAACCACCACACCACGCTCTCACCCCGGAGAGAGAGGAAACTGAGGCGCAGAGAAGGATTTTTCCCCAGAAAATAAAGCCAGTACCGCCCCCCGCCCCACGGGGGGCTCGCTTCGAGCCAGGAGGCGTGTGGCAGGCGCTTCGCTCCGCCCTCCCAGGGAGCCTGTGATTAGCTATGAACAGGACAGAGAGATCAAGGAGCTTGACCAGGCACACACAGCGCCAAGGGCCTCGCTGCAACCTAAGCTGGCTCTCTCCCCACACACTGCCACTGCGACCTCCTCACTTGTGTGTGTGGGGTATCTGTACCCCCCAGCCAGCTCCCCAATACCACTGTCTCCCGCCCCCTCCCAGCACCAAACAGCCCCGCACTCCACAGCCATCCTCACTCAGCTCGTGGTGTCCCCTTTGCTCAGCGGTGTTGTCGCTTGGACCAGCCCATCACTCTACCCTACTTTAAAGCCGGCTGCGAACTCGCCCCCCAGGGCGCCCTTTCTTAATCGGAGCCCTTCTTCTGCAGCCTCGTTCATCAAGTCCTGACCCCCGCACGGCTCTCTGACCTTGACCTCCAGTGACTTAACCTCGTGGAAAGGCCTGCATCTGTCCCGCTATTGTAATCACCGTCCCTCGGGGCGGGCTGAGAATCCGTTCGTGTTTATTCAACACTTCACACAGCCCTGGCACGCAAGTAGTAAGCGCTAAACGATCGATCGTTATCTTTATAATAACGGCGTTCCCCGCAGGGCTTGCCAAACTGGTCCGCGCGCGCGCGCACTTATCTGCGCAGGCGATCTGAAGGCTGCTGAGCGCCTGCGGGATGCACGGCCTTCCGTGGGAGGGCGCTGACCGCGATGGGGTGAAGGATGCCCTTAACCCTGAAACAGAACCGCACTGCCGCTGGCCTCAGGGCTCCTCCTGCGGGTTAGACCCGCGTGGGCAGAGAATGATGTGCGTAGCCCTCAGAACACAGATTCTGCAAGGCTGGTCCCCCTCCTCCCCGCCCCTCTGCGCCACAGCAGACGAGCCGCTCCTTCTGCGGGGAGACTGCGCCCTCTGGTGGTCACCCTTGGCGAAGCAGTGTCGGGACTGAGGAAGGCTTGAGTCGCGTCATTCTCTGGGCTCGTGGCTCCATCTAGTGGCCACAGTGCGCAATGACAGTTTCTTAGTTTCAATATCAGCCTCACTTGAGGTTCTGTCCAAGACTCCACTGTATTGCTACTGAATTTTGGAGGGGTGCATCTTTGGAACATGCATTTTACACAGTATTCCAAGGGGATTCATAACTCTTTGAAGATTTAAGTTTGAGAAGCGTGACCTTACAGAAAGTTCTGTCATTCAGTAATAAAATCATCACTCCCTTCACATGTAGGATTCTCATTCTCAATTTAAAGGCGAGGAAACCAAGACCCAGAGAGCGGCAGTCGCTCATGCACGAGCACACGGTGGGCCAACAAGCACCTTCCTTCCCAGCTCTGAGGCCTGTGGCAGAGCCGAAAGGGAGCACGTTTGCCAGCGCACGTTCCCCTACCTGCGCTGGGCAAATCAAGGGCTCTGCCAAGGCGAGATGCTGCCTGTCACTTGGGCGGGCCCTCCTGGCTTCTGGTCACACGATGCTGCAGTTTATCTGTGTGTCTGTCTGATTATCACTATAACGATCTTGCTTGCCTGTTCTTCAACCAGGTTGGGGTGAGGGTGGGATAGGGCACTGCCCTGTCAATCGGAGCTAAGGACACGGAAGTTGGCATTTGTTGGCACGTGTTAGGACATTACCAGGCCCTACTCCAAGCTCTTTGTATGTATTAGTTCCTGTGATACAAGCCCCTGAGAGTGTATTGGTATGATGTTTATCGCTTCACACGTGAGGAAACTGAGGCACGGTTAGCGTGGACTCAGACTGTCTGCTCTGAGTCCGCGCTCTTAGCTGACTGCCCCTCAGTGCCCCACAGCAGTCAAGGTTTGGCTTCTGCACCCTTGATGACATCCTGGTCCCCTCTCTGGCATCCTTAACCCCGCCTCCGTCTCTCCCTATCTGGGTGTCTGTGTTCCTATTTGCTGATTTCCCTGTGCTGGGCACTGAATAGACAGCAGAGATCAATGGTGCTGGCCTGAGGGGGCAGAGTGAGGGGGAGACAGGTGATGAAGAAGAGAGGGATGCAGAAGGATGAAGTCAGGGCTGCCAGCGGGGCCAGACCATGCTGGCTGTCTGAGCCTGTGGAGTGTCCTGGCACAGCCCTTCGGAGACCCTGACTGTGTGCAGGCTGCTTCTTGCCCATAGGGGTGACCTCACCCTGCCAGCCCCTCTCCAGAGTGGGTACCTTCCTGGCACTGGCCAGGCCCCACCTGATTCTACAAGTGACAAGGGGCTGCTCTCTGCAGGCGCCCAGGCAAAGACCAGGAAGCCCGTGGCTTTACGCTGGAGGTGATCCGTCTGTTGTCCGTGCACCCCCGTGAGATCTCTCATGGCTCAGAGGGGTGGCTCTAAGACGCTGCCCCACTGTGCGCTCCCCAGCGAAAGAAGAGAAAAGTGTGCAAGGAGCAGAGATGGACACTCCGCTCATGTCATGGGACCAGGCGGGGACCCAGGAGCCTGAGGTCTAGCCGGTCCCCCAGAATGTCTCCTGCCCTCAAATTCTGAAGCTTCAGGGACTGATCGCGCTATCAAATGGCCAGCTGGTGACCCCAATCCTTCTGCCACCGTAACAAGCCCTGGCTATTGTTTTTCTAAGAATCCCGTCAATCCCCTTTCCTGTAAGTACCGCCCGTGCTGCCCCCACCGGGGTCACTGCGCCCGCTGCCTGTGTGTCCTCGTCCTCGCGGTGCTGCCCAGGGCCTCAGCCTCCCTCTGCTCCCTTTTCCCCCTCCAACAGGAAAATCAGCCCCGCTCGACGCGGTCCACCAGCTGCCCAGCCACAGCCCAGAGACCACGGGCTCCCGGTAAAGGCTGGCGGCTCCCGGGGGCCCCACCGTGCGTCCCAGTCCGTCTCCAACTCCGGAACTTTCTCCGAGTCTTGTGCCCACTCTCATCGAAGTCGCTGACCCTTGCCGTCTGCCCTCGGTGACCGCAGAGAGTGGTCAGCATGGGAGGCGCTGCCCCGTGGACGAGCGTTGAAATAAGTGGCTCAGCGCAGAATCCAGGAGGGCTTCCGGTGGCTTTGCAGGCGGGCAGCCGGGGGGAATTGTGGGAAGGCCTGGAAAAGGGTCGGGGGGTGGGTTTCAAAGTCCACGGTGCGAGCAGTGCTCCAGCCTCCAGAGGGAGTGCTCATCAGGCTGTGCAAAGGGGGACGAGGGTGGCTGGCCTCTGATTCAGATTCTTGCAGGACCCAGCCCTCTGCAGTGGGATGGGGGTGGGGGTGGGGGTGGGATGAGTACGGTGGGGAAGGGGAGGGGTACTCCCAGCACCTCCCGCCTCACAACTCCTGGGCCCTGCCTCGGGTCACAAGTGAGCACCCCTCCCCACCCACAGAGACTGGAGTCTGCTGGGAGTGACTAATGGGTGCTAACAAGAGACGCCCCGGCCAAGGCAGAAGCTGATGGTGGTGGTGGTGACTCTCATGGCTTCAAGGAGCTCAGGAGGGATGATGGCCTCAGTCAGGAGAGGGGATCAGGGAGGACTTCCCAGAGGAGGCATCATGGAGTGGAGCCTTGAAGGCCAAGGATGAAAAGCATCCCAAGCTGGGGGACAGCATCTGGGCTGTTTCAAGTTCTGATGTGTGTCATGTTTAGCCTTGAACCAAGGGCCCTGGCTGGGGAGGGGGGGGGTCGGGTGGGGCTTACATTGACCCGCTGTGCCTGCGGGTGTCTTCTGACAGGGCCGTCTCTAACTCACATGGCAGTCCCGAGTAAGATCCAGCCGTAGGGTTCAGCCCGAGAATCCACCCCGAGCCCTCGGCGGCAGTGCCCGCCGAGTCACACATGCACATCCTGGAGTGAGAACCCGGTCTGCAAAGGGCTGGAAACAGGTTGCATCTAAACACGAAGAGAGTTCAGATTGCAGTGCTTGGGGCCCTGAGCTCTGGGGTTGTCACAGCTCCAGACAGGTGGAGCTGGGGGTCAGGGCTGAGGTGAGTGGTAGCTGGATAGGGAGGGGCCTGTTGAGTGCGCTTACTCCAGGCGGGAGCATGGTGAGGCTGGCGTGTTGCTTGAGCAGGTCACAGGTAGGCCTGACGGTCTTGGAGAGGAGAATACTGAGGCTGCAGTGGAGCCCACGGCCGGTGCAACCTCCTGCAACCTCCTGCAGGAAGGACAACCCAGTGGCAGTGTTCGAAACGCCCTCAGGCCTCGCCTCCTCTGCCCACCCAGAGACTTAGGGTGATGTTTGTTGAACCAGAAATGCTACTTACCAAGTCTCTGATCCGTCCATTTTTTGTGTGTGGGGAGAAGGAGACATCAACATGGAGTTGTTTTTAAAATATGAATTTGTTACAGTAATGGTTAGCTCTCGCTGCCTAACAAATGACTCCAAAACTCAGTGGCTTAAAACAACAAACATGTATTATCCCTTGTTAGTTTGCAGTCTATCCATGCCATTCTCCTGCTCTGGACTGGCTTGCTCTCTCTTTTTTTTTTTTTTTCTGTAGAGCTGGCGGCTCAGAACTGGGGGCGGGCTGGTACAGCTGGGCCAGGTTGGGACACCATGGCTCTGCTCCGTGTGGGCTCTGATCCTGTGGCCGGCTGGTCTAGGCTTGTCCCTGTAGTGAAACCAGCCTTCCAAAGGGGACGGTGGAGGTGTGCAAGGCCCCTTGAAACCCAGGTTCAGGACAGGCGCACTTTGAACTGTCACATTCGATGGGTCACAGCTGCTTCAGTGGATGGGGAAACATTGCAAGGCATGATGGGAGGAGCTATGAGTTGCATTGCATAGAATGCGGTTAAAGAGAGATATGGGCTGTTTTTGCAATCGACCTACCCGCTTGCTAATTCTTCTAGCTTCTCTGAACGAGTGGGGAGATGCAGAGTCTCACTGGCCACAGTGGACCGGGGCCAAGTAGCAGCCCCCTATGGGACAGGGTGTCCCCTCTCTAGCTTGCACGACCTCTCCAGGCCCTCATCACTTGCGTCCATTGCCCACCGGGCCCCCTATAGGTAAGCGGATTGGCAGTCTCTTCTCCTAACACTACCGACGCACGCTCACTAATAATCACCTCTGGGTCACCAGCATCTAAAGGAGACCATTGAAGCTCTTTAATGTGACATTACAGGCTTTTCCCCGTGACCCTTGCAGGCCCACCTGCTAGCTCTGCTGTACGTCGCTCGCCCCGGCTTCTCCTCCCGCCCTAATCTCTTGTCACACGTCTGCAAACACGAGACACGTTCTGCGCTCACCTCAGCATCTTTCTTCTCCACAGGCGACGCCTTCTGCTGGGCCTGCTCTTCCTCTGCCTCGAGAACTTCCTCACCTCCAGGGCCCAGGTTGACGAGATGTCTACAGTCTGGCTTCATCCTTTTGGGCCTCCCCCTGTCCCACCTCCCCGATCCCGACTCAGCACTGTGAATTCTTCCTTCCTTTCTCTGCTGTTGGGAGTGCAGTAAACACAGCCCTCTCGCCCCACTCAGTGTCTCTGTGGATGTACCCACTGCCTGGCATTCTTTATCCCTCCAGGGAACCTGGGAGTCCCATATGGGTAAAGAGTGGGGAGGCTACAGTGAGAACACAGGCTTCGGGGACAGCCAGACCGGGGTTCAGGTGCTGGCTCCACCATCACGAACCGTTACGTCGATGACCTTGCTGAACCTCGGTTCCCCTATCTATAAAACAAATTCGCTATATACCCACCTCAGGTGTTGTACTGGGGGAGCTTAATTGAGGTAACACACAGAATGTCCTTAGTATGATGCTCGGAACATAGTAGATGTTCAGTAAATATTTCTGTGTCCTTCTCGACGATAAATAATCTTTTCGTGCTTTGATCCACGTCGACTTCTTAATCACTTTCCAAGGATGGGAGTGAGGGGCACAAAACACGCCTGCAAAGCACTTGAAATTATTGCCATTCCGGGATCAGAAGATAAAGATTAGTTTGCCCGTCTCTGTCTCACAAACAAATTAATGGAATGGCAGCTTTGGGTGCAAAAAGCGATTCTTGTTGAAAGGATTAGATGTACTAAATCCAGCTAGAATATACTGTGATCTTGAGTGTGTGTGTGTGTGTGTGTGTGTGTGTGTGTGTGTGTGTTTTAAGCAAAGCTGCAATAAGCATACACTTACAACTAATAAATTGGGCCCTTTAATTCCTCTGCAATAAGCCTTCGAAATATAATCTGTCATTTTAGACTTATAGAACATGATTTTCCATAATTATAATTCTCCAGCCCACATTGCTACTTATAATTAAATTCACTTTTAAGAAATCCAAAGCGTATTTTTTGTGGATTATCTGTTCGTACGATGTCATAACGGTAAAATGAATGTATAATCTGTTGAATACATTTGGTTAGTTCTTAGTCAGAAAACACACGTTCTGCTATTGATCAAAAGCCGGAAAGACAGATAAGACGAACAAAACACATATGATTTCTCAGCAACAGGCCGGAACAAAGAACAAACCTGAGCACGTGTTTCCACCGTGCTTCTCAGAAAGGGACGTAAGCCCCATGGAAGAAGGAATTTTCGAAACGGTTGCAAAACGCAAATGTTAAATGATGGCTAAATTATCAGCTGGAAATAATGCAGACCCCGACATTTTGAAACGCAGTTGAATAAAGGCCCCAGCCTGGATGAATGGAAAACAGACTTCGAAAGCCCCCAAATCAGTGAATATGTATGTGCAGGAGACACGTGTAGACCAATGGACTGAGACACAAAGGGAAAGATGAGCAGATAAAAAAACAAACAAACAAAGAAACAAAGAAACAAACAAACCGAGAACCTTTAACTCAGAGAAACAGGCATAGAGAGCAGTTATTCCCGGTCTAATGGTACCATTTTGAGCTTTTATTTATTTATTTATTTATTTATTTATTTATTTTTTTCATGTGAGGCAACCCTTGGTTGACCTCACAGATTTCAAGGACCTTGTCAGCTTACAATCCATTATTATTATTATTATTATTATTATTATTATTATTATTATTATATTTTATGCCTACAGCACCTGGTCTTCCTAGGTGGTCTCCCATCCAAGTACTAACCGGGCCCGACCCTGCTTAGCTTCTGAGATCACACAAGATCGGGCTTGTTCAGGGCCGCATGGCCGTAAACCCACGTTGAGCTTTTCATAAAGAACAGCCTAGAAGCTATGTTGCGGTTTTACAACTCTAGACGTACATGAGCTCATGCTCGATTACTAAATTAAGGTCAAGCCTGGAAGTACCTCTAACGGGCTTGTCGCTCTGTCAGCTTTAAAAGTAAACGCTTCTCAAAAATGGGATTTCGAGAAGGATGGGAAGTTTTCTGCCCATCCACAGAAAGGTCCTCCCACATTTACTCCTCTGCCTGAGGTCCAGGAGTTCCCAGCTAACAGGGCAACTTTTCCTGGGAGGGCAGCTTGAATGTCAAACATGTAGCACAAGTCTGAGCCCCTGTCCACAGAGGTGTGAGAGAAAGGGCAGCCCCTGAGAGAGGGACAGTGAGAGTGAATAGGGGGACTGAGTGATTTGTGGCAGAAGTAGGGGAAAGGTAATGAGGGCACGTGTGTGTGCTGTGTGTGTGTGTGTGTGTGTGATGATGGCATTTAGTTAATCTGCATATGTTTCACCTACTATGTGCAGTTTCTGCCTGGGCGCTGGGGATGCAGAAGGGAGGATTGTACGTCCTGCTCTCCTAAGATATCAGTGGCATCAAGTAGGGGATAGTTTAGGGCTGGCATCTTCCCAGGGTCCTCATAACAGCACCGCAGAGTGGGGCCTGCCTTGCACATTTTATTAAAAGATTTCCCGTGCTCCATTACCTACATGCACAAGGACAGATGGGGACAGGGGACACAGGACGCCGTGCCCCTCTTAGCGGGAGCTCTTCTCTGCAGCCCAGGCAGTCGCTCGTCTCTGAGGAGATGACAGATGACACTTTCCTAGGTTCTTCTCTGGCTAATGTAACATTTAGCAAATTCGGTGGCATTTCCTGTGCTTGAGGTCCAGGCAGGGCATAGGGGGGAAGTCGTGGCAGATTCAGGCAGGTGAGTCGCTAAAGACCAGCTCACCAAACTGAGGTGATGGCAGCACAAAAGTTAGCATTAGCCTGGGGCCTAAAATGAGGTTGAGAGCCAGACACTGTGGCAACTCAGAGTCTTGTAAAAGATTCTCCGGCTTGCGCTATGAGAAGAGAGA
The DNA here is from genome assembly GCA_004027375.1 of Macroglossus sobrinus. NCBI lineage: Eukaryota > Metazoa > Chordata > Mammalia > Chiroptera > Pteropodidae > Macroglossus > Macroglossus sobrinus. Next base: position 32,285 of record PVKZ01004825.1, read on the forward strand.
GGCCTGCAGAAGGGAAGGCATTAGCCCAAGGTCACGTGCAACTCAGAAGCCATGACAGGGCTAAAGACTTTGGTTTTTGATTCCTGGTTTGTGCTTAAAACACATACACATAATATTATTTAAAAACTGTATCTGGCTGCCTCCCTCCCTCAAGTCAAGCTAGGACCAGAATAAAGCTAAAGATAAAACTGGACTGGGGTTAGACTCATTCTTGATTCTGTCTTATTACCTTGAACCTGAGGGCATTAAGGACTAGTCAGTGGATGGACAGGTACACAGATGGGTGGATAAAGAAGTGGATGGTTGGACAGACAGACAAATGAATGGAAGAATGGGTGGGTAGCTAGCTGGCTGGCTGGCTGGATAGACGGATAGACAGATAGACAGATAGACAGATAGATGGATGGATGGATGAATGGATGGATGTCGAAATTAAGAAAGGGACAACAAGTCTGAGGCCTGAAAGTCCCCTCCCAGAACTGATGGCCAGAGTTCATCCACTTAAATGTTTTGTTTTGGTCATAGATTTGACCCTAACTTATTTTAAACATTTAATAAATAGCCAATACAAAACCAGGAGATTTCACATTTAAAAAAATTCAGATTTCTGGATTTCCTTGGGGGAAAAAAAATAAAACAGAAGACGTCGTGAACCCAGGCTTGCACCCCCACCTGTAAAATTTTTTTGAAGCTGAGCAGCAACTGCCCCTTTTGCGAATGACTTCTAGTTGACCGCAGTCCTCACCCGTCCCTACTACCTCACGCCTCCCCCACACCCTCAGCTACGTTACTCGTCTAGCTTCATAGCTCTCTGCGCTTTCAAACCCCGCGTTAAAAACATTCCCGTGTCGCTCTTGTTTCCCTCGATTCGCTGAGACTGGCTCCAGCCGGTCTGAGGCTGGTGTCTGTGCTTCTAACTTCTCCTTTCTCTTCCCGCAGCCTGGGCTGTGCACCCTGGTGATGCCAGCCCAGGCAGCTCAAGATACAGCAAGGCCTCAGTCAAGCAGCCTCTGTGGCCCGCCGCCCTCCACACTCCCACGGGGATGGCGAAGTGCCTGGATGGACAGGTCTCTCTCCACTTAGAGAAGTGTGGGGCGGGTGTCGAGGGGCCTGTGCGGGGTGGACGAGCGGGCAGGCTCGGTGGGGAGAAGCAGCCAGACATCCGGGCGTTAAGAGGCGATGCTTTCCGAAAATGTCCCTTATGCACTTTTGTATTTCACTGACATTTTAATTAAGACGAGAGCGCTCTTCGGGGACCTCTGCGCTGAAGTCGAAATCACTTTAATATGTCGCCGCAGCATCCAGCTTGGAGATGAATGGAAGCCTGGGGTTCTCATAGGTTTCATGGTGCTTAGCGACTCTGTTTCACAATGCATTATGATGTTAAGACGGTTTATGAGTTTCCATTGGCTGAGCGCGGCCATATCAAATTATAATTTTGCTCAGTGGATTTTTGCTTTAAGAAGATTAAAGGGCACACAGGCCTTTCCCTATGAGAAGGAGGTCCCAGGATCACCTCAAGCTCAAGGCAGGTCCCAGGAATGAAAATCGTTGCTATAGAGGGCGAGGCGGGCACCCCCATGGAGGGGGTGGTAGTGTGCTCATGGCTCTGGGCTCACAGCATGTCCGAGCTGGGGGTGAGTCCACGCGTGCTAGGGATTGTACCACACACTAGAACTTCCGCAGCCCTTGCTGAGGTATTTGTTTGCAGAGCTGTGTACACTTATATCTTGTTTTGGTATTCAAATTCTTTTTCCTCTTGGTGGCTGAAACTCAAATATCATCGGAGGTTCATGATGTGAAGTATTCCCACCATGCTTTTATCCATAGCATCAGTTGGATGTCGCTCTCCGATTGGTGTAAGCTTACAGCCCTTGTACAAGTAATCAAATCGTTTTATCTGCATCAGCAAAATTTTGTGCAAAATGGCTCCCACAAGCATCGGGAGTGATATTATCAGTCTGAAATAATTATAGAGTTTCCAAACCATGAAAGTAATGAATAATGTTGAAGTAGAAGCCGTCGCTAAGGTTTGAGAATTCCAAAGACGTGGGGGCAAAAGATGGTTTCGTTTAATTCACGTCTTTAAAATAACGGAGTGCTTATCTGGAAAAAATACGAAGTTGGGTCCCTACCTCACGACTTGTAGCAAAATAAATTTTACATGAATTATTGTTTTTACACATTCAGTAAAACATAAAAGAATGAGAAGAAAGTATGGGAAACTTTAAAATAATCTCAGAATGAGTAGAGATTTTCAAAACATGGCTGAAACACCAGAAGCTATAAAAGAAAATATTGATCCATCTGTCTACAAAGAAACACAACAAAACATCAAACATCAAAAGTAACATAGACATGAAAAAACATTTGTACTTTATATTACAAAGTTGAATTAACTTTTTGCAGAGTTAATAAGTGTAACTGTATGTAAAGTTAGTGAAAGTATTTGTAAAGTATGTAAATGGAGATCGTTTTCCCCACTGATTTCACTCTGAGAGTTGTTTTTTGGTTCCGTCTTTTTGTTTTTTTAAAGACCGCATGAGGTGATGGGTGAGAACGCGGCCTGCGCTTTGGGAAGAGCTGTGCGCGTCCGTAGTTACCAGGGTTTTCACACCTTTTGCCAAACTCAGGCAGTGGCTCCTGTTAGGAGTGCCACCTCTGAGCCTTCTGCCGGTCCATTCACGGTCCGCCCCTGCTCTGGGCCGTTTGCACCGTGGGGCGAATGAATGGGTCTGGCCAAGGAGAGTGTGGCCGAGAACACACAATAGAACTGGAAATAATAGCACCTGTCTCAGTAGAGGCTGGTCCTGAGGTGTGAGATAGAAGAGAAAAAGGGGAGATAAATTATGGGTATTTCAGAATAAAGCTGAGGATGGCGGCCTGTGACCCTGTGACCCCCATCCATGGAGTGTGTGTGTGTGTATGTGTGTGCACGCATGTGCACGTGTGTGTGCTGATTAGGGCCCTGGCTCTCCTCATCTCCTCCCGCTTCAGCACGCTCTGGCATGACAGCCCTGGGTGACAGTTTTTCTGTCTGTTTCTGATGAGGAGACAGAGGGGTCAGCGTCTTCTGTGTCTTGGCCAAAGCTACACCCTTAGGCCGTGTTGGGGCTGGACTTGGAAGCTGCTCTTGACCATTATCTGTGGGTCAATCAGCAGAGGTGACCAGAGCAGTCACCTCTGGACCAGCCCAGTTTTGAGAGGAGGGAAGTAGAGAGGGGAAGTGGCAGGAAAACTGAAACCAGAGTGCATGGCGACTGTGAAAGTGAGACTTTTTTTTCAGATTATCAGGTTCAATGCTCCTGGCTTCTCCATGGGGGGCATGGGGAAGGTGACAGGTTCAAGGACACACAGTAGTTTGCAACAGAGGCTGCTGAGACCTGATTCTGGAACCCAATGCCTTCACCCTGGACTTTGCCATTTACCGTCCCCTTCCTGTGGCAAACCTCGTGAACCCGCGTAGCCAGAGGGAGGGGGACCCCTGGCTTCCGCTTGGAGGGTCTTTGTTCTGCTACCCCATCCTCCAGGACATGCCAGGGGCGATCTTCCCATGATGCTTTCCCTCTTTGGACTTTGAGAAGTAAACACCCAGCTTGGACTGGGGTGCAGCCCCCTGGAGCCCTCGGGAGTGTTAAGCGTTAGCTGGAGGGACACGAGAGCAGCAGGAGCTTAGATGAAGGAAAGAAATCTCAGTGAGAAGAAAAAGAAATAAAGACGCAACACCTAAAACACCCAGTGAAGTGGAGAGTTCTGTCCACCCCGCCACCCCCATCACAAGCGTCCGCAGGAGATGACTCAACTCCTCTATGAAGTGGCGCGTTTCATGTGAGCACAGATGCATTTTGTTTCCCTGTGAGGAATCGATGATTAAATTATCAGAAACCGAGCTAAAACGCAGGCTGCTCACAGCTCCCCCGCACCTCCCCAGCGTCCCCGGTTTACGAGGAGCAGCCGGCTTTATCTCGGAAGCTTCAGTTTAAATGTCCAACACGTCTTATTAATGAAAGTAATAAGCTGTTGTTTATATATGTCATAATGGGGAATATGACTATTTAATATAAGTCTGACATTTAAATTCCACTTAGTTCTGAGATGTGGATGATATCAAGGCATAGCTCTGTACCCTGGAGGAAAAACTCTCTGGGTTTGCATTTTCAAGCATTGAAGTTTTCAAAGTAATCAGGCCTCTCTCTTTTTTTTTTTCTTTTTTTTCTTTTTTTTTTTTCCAGAGGAACCAAATTGTGAAGACATCTGTTCTGTTATTAATTTCACATAAATCTTAAGCTCCTCAAGGCCAGAAATGAGGCTTCATTCACGTCGAATTAATGAAACATGATTGGGAGCCCCTCGCATGGAGAGGCTGTCACACAATTCTGAGCTGCTTATAAGCACCGAGTAATCTCGGGGGCTGCCAGGGGACCGCCATGCGAAATCCCCCCTCCCCCCACCGCCCGAACACAATATCCGAAATATCACAACACTAACCATATCCTGTAAGATTAATAGCAGATGAAAATTTCTGGGAAATGAATCAGATTTTCTCCGTAAAGGATACAGCGATCCTGGGCAAAAGCAGATTGCACAATGGACGAGCTCTTCAGATATGGTTTAATAACGGTATCCCCAGCAGCCCGATGGTACCCCAAAAGGGAGGGCCCTGGGGTGTCTCCCAGGGATGTCTTTTGGGCGACCTCGCTTAAACCTACATGGCATAGGGTTGAGATGAGAGCGTGCTACATGTGTTGGGTGTGTGAGAGAATGTGTGTGTGTGTGTGTGTGTGTGTGTGCGTGCGAGTGTCTGTGTGTATGAATATGGAGGAGTTTGAGTGTGACCGTGTGTATGATTTTGTGTGCGTGTGTGCACACGTGTCTGGGATAAATACGCACGGGAGTGTATATGTGGAAGGTGAGTTCTATGAGTGTGTACGTGTGTACGTATGGACGCACGCCTAGAGAGAAACCTCTCAGGACTGACGTGAGCTCAGCACGATTTTGAGCCCGTCTGAGACGCTCTTGAAAGGAACTCGCTTCTGGGGTTTTGAGCGCGGGGCATGATTTTTTTGTCAAATAGCTGAAATTGCCAGCAGAAGGACTGTCTGGAGGGAGACAGGCCTGAGAGTTCTTAGTCAAACTTCCAAGCGTTATTTTTGGTCTTCCGCTGAGCTGGGACCCCCCAAAAAATCTGCATACGATATTTACATCTCAAATCTTCAGAGTCTCATTAGCTTTGATATTTATTTATTTATTTGCAGAAAGGAATTTAAATCAAACAGAGAGGCACAAAAGCGAAACCTTTGAATGCCGCACAAAATTAATTAAAACAGGCATCCGACGGATAGAGTGGAATACAATAAGATTCAGAGAAAAAAAAACAATGAAACTAATTAGACACTGATGGGAAAAATCCTACCTTGTTTAGTGATCATACACACTGGAAATTAATAAATCACAGGTATTGATATGGGAAGAAAGTGTCAGAATTTTACCCCTTGTCTTTCTAGAAGTTTCCTTTGTCATTTCCTTGGACTCTGATCTTCCAAACTAAACCCATCCCATTATTAGGGGTTGTGTTTATTATGTTTTGGGGAAATCGATCTAGTCTATAGCTCTCCCCAATTGTCCCCAGGATAACATGTAGGTGGACCGAATTACCTGACAGCAGGTAAGACACAACCAAGTGCAAAGGAGGTTGAACTTCCACAGTTCCTATTAACACAGGTGGTGGCACCAGTCTCTGTGTGCGTGAACAGACACAGTCCCAGCTGCATCATTGCCCCTGGATATTTTGAGACTTTGTTTTACAACCCATGCTTTGTAGATCTGCGAACAAACATTTCCACCCATCCAGTTGAAAAAACCCTTGACCAGCGATACAAGGGAGACTCTTGGCCGCATCAGTGTATCCTGCTTTCTTGTTCAGAGTTCCTTTGGATGAAAGGATCCGTTCGTATTTATGCATTTTGTTCTTCTGTATTATGTAACAGCACAAATGTACACCCGTCACCGTGGGTTATTTAAGGCATAGCCAGCCCATCACGAAGTTTTAATGATGGCCACATGTGTCTCTCTGGCAAGTGCTAGGTGTCCTCTTGGCTTCTTTTAAAATCTCGTTTCCGCCAGCCCCCGAGGCCAGCGCTTACGTCTCTCAGGATGGTGCTGGGTCGTTTCTAGCTTAAAGAGCGTGGGCTTCGAGAAGTACCTGGGCAAGCTTTAGTTCTACTTTAAAAGATGGCCAAAACACTACGTGGAATTCCAGGCCTTGTGACAGTTGGATGGCAGGGATGTTTTTAAGCAGAAAATCTTTCCAGCGAGCCTTCAAACCAATTCTTCTCCAATGCGTAGTGATGGCTTTGTTTAGATGTCAGTAAATGAAGCAAGATCTCAGGTTTTCCTCTGTGTAAAGTAGAAAGAATTGAACTAGAACTAGAATGACTTTTGAGACTTCTTAAAGCCGGTATAGTTAATGATTCTTACACACACATGCACATATATGTGTGTGTGTATGTATATATCTGTATCTGTATCTGTATCTGTATCTATATCTATGTCTATCTCTCTCTCTTTCTATCCCTAGCTCTATCTATATCTATGTAGAGAGAGCTTCACTATATACTGAGAAAACCAAGACTCTTCCTTATAAGTAGCATACAGATTCATTCATTCATTCATTCATTCATTCATTCATTCATTATGCCTGTACGTGTTTGTATATGTATGTGTCATCTATGGGCCAGATCCTATATCACACAGTTTTCTAATCATTTCTTTTAACCCTTACAACAGTCTTTTCAGAGTGGATATTCCTAACTGGGAGATAGTCTATTTACTTAACTATCCATAAACCACGATACCTGCCAATCAGAAAAGACACCAGGCACAGCCCTGAAGGCCCTTGTCTTTGCCAGGTATTCACCGCAAGAGGAAGACCAAGTGCGGGCTGGGGGGCCTGATAGGAGGAGCCAGGGAGGCGAGCAACGTGGAGGAGATCTGGAGAAGCAACTTGCAGACTGGCCTGGGAAGAGCCTTACTGTTTTAAACAACCAGTGTAGGTCGTACCTTTGAGCATGGCTGATAATCTGCCCTGATTAGGTCTCCCCATTCTGCAGAGGACAAAGATGAGGCTCTGAGAGGCCAAGTAACCTTCTCAAGGTCAACCCACTAGGAAGTGACAGGCCTGAGTTGGAAGCCACTTTTATTCTTTAAGACTCTGAAGTGTGTGCTCTTAAGCACTGCGTTGACTGTAGAGATGTCTGTAGCGGACTTCACCATGTCTGCTCTAGCGTTTCTGTACAAAGATCCCCAAAGAGCTTCCAGAATCCACTCTGAGAGGGGCAAGAATTGTCAGATTTAGCAAGAAAAGATACAGGACACTCAGATCAATTCGAGTCTAAGGTAAACAATGATACTATGTTGGCATATTTTTAGTTGATCGCATGGGACTTACTCATACTGAAAAATTATTTATTGTTTATCTGAACTTCAAATTTAACTGAACATCTTATGTTTTATCTGGCACCTCTAAGTAAGGGGCATGAAGAGGCCACCGGGACACCAAGACATTTCAACCTGCAAAAACACTTTATTGTCAAGGAATCCCCTTTTCTGAAGCGGATGGTTTCGGCTACAGTACAAAAATACTTCCAACTTCACCTTCTACACTTTCTTGATTCTGAAGCCATAGAATGCCAGGGGAGAGGCTATGTAGGCTAACACTCTGCTTCTTCCCGCCCTCGCTCCAGCCATAAAGGTAGACTCTGCCACACGGTGGCTTGGCTCTGAAGATGGGGGACACCACCACGAGGTGTGTCCTCACTTCTGAAGCACATGGAAACTATTTCTTTCCAGAAGGTCTCTATGGTTAGCTTGCTGCAAGTCTCATGTTGTTGTTGTTGTTGTTGTTGTTGTTGTTGTTGTTTTTAGCTGCAATTATAATTTCTGTAATCCCCACCCTTACCCCAGCTCAGATGGTATTTATGAGAACACATTGCTTTATACAAAAACCTGCATCTTAATGAAAGGTTGGTTATCCAAAGCTGGTCTGCAGATGAGAAGAATTAACCACTGGCACTACTCTGTTGTTTAGAATTTCACCATCTACACATGATGAGGGTCTCCCATGCTTTAAGCTATTGCCTCATCTTCACCCGAGAGCTTTGTCATGTGACCAGGAGAAATGGTCCACAAGGAGAGAGCTTTCTCTGTGAGCAAAACTGGGCTTGTCTTGTTTTAGTCACTCCCTGTCACAGGCTGCTGCACAAACTCGATTCTCGGATTGGGGGTGGGGGATATCAAAGGCTGTTTGGTCTCCAGAAACCTTCCCACTGTCCAGGTCAATGGTCAGTGTCTGCAGCCAAGTGGATTCTGGGAGAATCTGGCCTTGGCCCCAATGTGAGCCAAGATGAATCAAGTTGCTAGAGAAAAAGAACACCCTTTCTCTGGGGTAGAGCTCCTTAGCTTGGGGTCTGTGGAGCAGATGTTCCTGAAAGTTTCATGGTGGGGATTCAGGGAGACTGTGAGTTTGGGTGGAAAAATGTTATATATATATATATATATATATATATATATATATATATATATATATATATATGCGTATTTTCTTGTACTAATTTCTAACTAAAATTTAGCTTTTCCTTCATTCTGAATGTAGAGAACAAATCACAGCTGTGTCAGCACTATATACGTGTGTGTGATCTTGTACCTTTGTCATCAATAGAAATCACAGATATTTAATATCACTTTATAGTTGCTATCAGGTATCTTAAAATGGAGCCATGACTATCTTGAAATTATAACTCTTCGAGCCACCTCTATATCTTGTTATTTAAAGGTTAACAAAAGTACACAAATCACTATATATTTTTAAATTCTTTTGATAGCTATCATTTAATACAAATTATTTCATTTGGAACCCCATTCTTTTTATTTTATGTCTGTAAAAACATTATTCTATGATACACCTCGAAGAAAGTATGCTAAGTGGAATAAAAGCCCTCCACCAAAGGACAAACACTATACGATTCCAATTCCAGGAGGGGGATCTAAAAATTAAATCTACATGAGGTAGATTAATAAGAGAAAAAGAACCAAACTCAATCACGTACGTACGTGTGGGAGCTCCACCTACATGAAAGCATCACAGGCAGAAGGGAAAATAAGGCATATGTGACATTCCGAGCTAAGGATGAGGTAAGGCGCCTGGGGCCTCGGGAAGGGAGGGGGATAACTCACAGGACGATAATAAGAGCAGATGTTCAATAATTAGAAGTTTTCCCTGCTCTATAGATAGGTCATAAAAAGTTATTTCTGGCGATAACTCTTATTATGGGCAAGGCCCCAAATTCTTTAAGGAAGAGATAAAAGTTCCCCTAGTGCCTGCGGGGTCTCAATTGCCTTCAGCTCAAAACAATCCACGTGCCAAAGCAGCTCATCTGGGGGAGGCCTGTTCTGAACCCCGTCAAGACACGGCAGCATCAGAGACTTTCTTGATGCAATTAGGAGGGTCCAGAGGGAGTTAAAAAAGAACACAACGTACTTACCGTGTGAGTCAATGTTATTTAACATCCTGTCTGAGCATCATCTACCATCGTTTTTAAGTGTCATCTGTGATCTCTGTTATCTCAACTCATCCTTGCAACCTCCCTATGCTGTTATTACTAGTTCTGGTTAGTACTTACACTAGTTAGGTCCGCCCCAGTGGATGGGTGCTCCATCAGCCTGAGCTGGCACAGACAGCAGGAGCACCCTCCTCTCAGAGACGGTGCTCCCATCATCCTCCAGATGGCTTGGCCGCATCTGCCTGGAAAAGAAGCACATTGCAGAATCCTGTGAATTCTCATGAGCTCCTAAGGCCAGTTGTGCATTTAGGTACAAATGCCCCTGTATGGAACCCCGTGGTGAGATGCACTCCCGTGTCCTGTGACAGCAAGGTGTATGCTGCCAGCAACACTGGACCATCTGGGACTTAACCAGTGACGATGACATCGATGCTGGAAAGGAGGAATGGACAAGGAGGGCAGGGAATGAGTGCAAGGGCTGGAGAGGAGGAGCAGGGCCTCAGGGTCTTCACACCACAGGGTGAACTGGGAGGATTTGAACACACAGTAGGTGCTTTGCTCTCCCTCTCTTCTTCCCTCTCCTCTCTCTCTTACACACACACATATGTGTGTATTATTCAAAGTGCACATAGGCAGGGTCTACACTTATATGAAAATTAATGGGACACGTGGGACAAGAAAGGCAGAGACAGACAGGGCCCCTGGAGCCCAGGGCAGCCTCAGCAGAAGCTGGAGTACAGGGTCACACATACCAGGATGTCCCTCACAGCCAAACAGCTGTGGTTCCACCGTTCGAACCCCACGCTCTGAGCTAGGACGGGCCCCTCTTCTGCAAGTTCTCTGGGAAATGCAAGGGCAGAGCATAACGCAGAAACGTGCGTTTCAGGGGCTTTCTTTCAACAGGGACCCCAGGAAGGAGGGAGAACCCTGAAGGTAGGGGGAAGGTACAGAATTCGCCAGAGGTAGACACCTCTCCCTCACACGTGGGCTGAGGGGACGGGGGACTTTGCAAGGGCATGGGAAGCGTGCCAAACCCCCGGTGAACGAAGGCATGAGATTCGTGACGATGCATCAGTTTCCTCCACTCTGGCTTCTTACTTCCTGCGGGCGGAGAGGTGAGGCTGACAGGCCCGGACGGCCGGCTTACGCCCCAGCTGGCCTGCTTCTCATCCCTGGCACACCGCTTCCTCGGGCTCCCCTGAGCTCAGCACATCTGGCGACCGTGTGGGCTTTTTCTTCGAGACCGGGGAAGACACGAACGCAGTGGTGCGTGGGTGTGCGCTCTGCATAAACTCACGGGGAGGGGGGCATGCAAAGCCAGGGTGAGCGAGGAGCCTGGACGTGGACGTTCCAACCTGCTCTTTGGGTCCGAATGAGCTTGTCTCCTCCCCGGGCCTAAGTTTCTTGAAGTGTCAAATTGTGGAGGGGACACAAAGCTACCTGATGTCCAGGAACTCTTCTTATTTGTTTGTTTGTTTGTTTGTTTTAAATAATAACACTAATGATGTGGATAATGCTCTCACATAAGAATATAGACACACAGGCAACACACAGAGAAACACTTGTAGATATTATTGCACATCGAAGGGCCAGACACGTAGATATTAAGCAAAATCGAACTCAGGGACAGAATCTCAGCTGCCAGCCAAAGTGACGGGGACATGCTGACTTGAAGGCTGTATGTATTTGCTCCGAATTAATGGATTTGATCCGAAGCTGCATTTCAGAGTCCAGATACTGGTGCCTTCTTGCTTGTGCACTGTATGGTATTTTTAAAAAACTGAGTGAATCTTTTAACTACGAAGATTTCCCACGAAGATTCCAACATCTGATGTCTCTCTAGAAAAACCAGCAGAGCTGGCGACGGTCAGCTGGAGCTGAGCAGAGGGTCTGATCACCTGAGTCCCGACTGGAAGACGTTATTCTCTCTTGTCACCTGCCCGGCCCAGGTGTCTTGAGTTTGAGACTTATGAGGAGAATGTCTGGAAGTTCTAGGCAGAAAGGGAGATGGCCTGTTGGAGACATTATGTCCCTGGTGGCTGATACAGACACAGCTATGAACCTTCCAATGGTCAGCCCACCTGCCTGGGCCCGGAGCTGGCCTTGCCCGCGGTCCTCCTCCCCGCTGGCCTTGAACCAGGCCGTGGACACGGAGCTGGCTGAACTCTTTGGAGCGCCGGCCGCCCCGCCCCTCCAAAGCCCGTGTCAGCCCGCCTGAGGAGGGGGCTGGGGTCCATATGCTTCCCAGAAACACCCGGACCTCCCATTTGATCTGAGTTTCCTGCTCAACCTCCCCAGCACCTACTGCCAACTGGTGGCTTTTCATTTCTTCTGCCCTGGGCCTTTTTCCAACGTGTGAAATTGCTTTCTCTTTCTTTCTGTGGGTGGGTCTCCACGCTCGGCGAAAGCGTTCTGTGGACGCAGGGCTTTTGCAAAAATGACTTTCGGGTTTGAAGTTTCTGCAAAAATGACTTTTCAAAACGGCTTTTTTCCTCCCAGATGTTTAAGACTCCATGTCCTTACTTCACCCACTTAACTCTTTACTCATATCCCCAGCTTGCCAGGGCACCTAGTGAGGGATGGGGGGCAGGAGGGGGACAGTGGGATGGTGGGGGCAGCGATAGCCAGAGAAGCCTTCTAGAAGAGGGACTGCGACAGCTACACATGCCGGGGAAGTCCCAGAAAGAAGAGAGAAAAGCCTGCGGCAGGCCACCGAGGGAGGGCAGTGCCAGCCATGTTCTGAGGAGCGTCTGGCAGGCGGGAGTGGAAGGAGCCTGTGCGTGTCTGTTTTAGGGGCTGGATGGAGAGGAAGGATGTGTAGGCAAGGCCCAGAGTGCCCCGGGCTGTGGGTGCGAAGCTGCACGTTGTCTTGAGATCAGCGGGGGCCCCCGGAGGGCTGATGGCAGAGAACAAGGAGACCCATCAGATCTGGGCGCTTCAGACAGCAGAGGACTGACTGGAACGGAGACGAGAGGGGCAGGGAGAAGACAAGAGTCCACATCGGAGAGAAACGGCTGAACAGCATGGCGACTGTGGCGGGGTGGGTGAGGGGAGGACACTCACATGACTTGAGGGGCATTCTCCAGGTGTGGAGGGTGAGGAAGAGGAAGACTTGGAGATGACACCCGTATGCCTCACTTGGGCTCCTAGACATGGGTGACCCCAGGATGACCAGGAAGCGGGGAAAACCAACGGGTCTGGTGTTACAGAGGGCCATGCATGACAAAGATGCTTTGTTGGGTTTGTAGCATCGATCTGCACCCTCTACACACTATCTATGAGTGTGCAGGCCCACATGCTAACTCATAAAAGGGTCATACTGCGTCAGCGTGCAGAGCACTTCGGTGTCCGGGTAAAGCCATGTTCCTTCTGCCCTTGCTGCCGGAGAGAACCACGCTCAGCCTTGCAGGCCTGGCTGACACGTCATCCCTTCTAGACAGAACTGTGGACTTCCCCCTGTGTGCCCAAGCTCTGACCTCTCAGCGGCCCCTGTCCAGCAGCCCTAGAGTTCACTCTCCCTGTTCCTCATTCCGTGATAAGCATATTGATTTAATCTGTTGGTCCGCCATCTGGCACGGTGTTTAATATATAGACATTGTCACTAAAAGCTGAAGAACGCATAAATAATATTTTTATATCCTTCCTACAGCTTTACGTTCAAGGCGCGGGGAAACCCAAGGGATTGTCCCGGATCACACAGTCGACCTTACCCAGGTCCCAAGGGACTTTTCTCCAGCTTTGCCTTTCCCAGGAGATACCTTTCTTGTTTTGCAAAACGCATATTGGTCCCACACCGTTATTACAGGTTAGAGCCCACGTGAAGCTTGGGTGAGAGCACCACGAAGTCTGAATCTCTTGTTGCTTTTGATAAGTCAGATCCTAAACCATTTTCCACACTACTCACCATTCCCCAAGGTCCCCCTAACTCTGGGCGAGAGGACAGTTGCTATGGAGTTTTGTGCTATGGAGTTTTTTTCTGCAGAAAGGAACATGATTACACAGTAATGGCTTAAACAGGTGTAGAAGCAAAATGAAGCAAGAGTGGGCCTCGTGTTTGGAGAATGAGGGAAGACGTAATTTTCAGGGGAAATGATGACCGTTCTGACTTGCTGTCTTTCAGGTGCAAACGACCCCCTACTTTAGCCATTTTCACCTTGACCCCTGTGCCCGAGGACCTGGGCACGGAGGCTCATCTCACGGGAACGGTGGGCACCGCGGTTAGGAGCGCTGCTTTCTACGTGCCCTTGGGCAAGTTTCTTAACCTCTCTCTGCCTCTGTTTCCTCGTTTGCAAAACGGGATGCTAGGAATAATGCCTGCTCTGGAGGTGGCTGTGAGGAGCGAATGTTATGCAGCGCCTGATGCTTTGTTCAGTGCACAGAGGGAAGAAACTATTTTCATCATTATGGGGCGTGACAACAAATTGACATATTCACTCCTTCATTCCTTCATTGGGTCAATAATTTTTGACTTACTAAGGAAGTAGGTGCCACTGAAAAATGCCAGGCTAGACATGTTCAAGGTCTACAACCACTCGGTCTTTGCTCAGTGGTTCACGGCCATGATATGCATTAGAATCCTCTGGAGAACTCTGGCAAAATGCTTGTTCTGGGGGCCTGCTCAATCACACAGGACGGAACCAATCACACAGGACGGAACCTCTGGAGGCAGAGTCCCCGGCCTTGCTACCGATGACAGCTACATTAGGTTGACGTCAGAGTTAGGCGCTGTCCTCAAGCCAGAGTCCAGTCACACATGACCCTAACAGTGGGGACCTCTTTACGTTTTGTACCCTGGAGCCTCGCCTTGTCATTGCCCTACCTCAGACGCCTAGGACAGAAGCTTCAGGAGAGCAAGGATTTATTTTGTGTCTATTCCTGTGCCCCGCCCCCCCCCGTCACACACACACTGTTTCCCCAGTACCTGGAACAGCAGTGAGCACATAGTGTGTCCTCACAGAGCAGAAGCAGGTCCCAGGAGCCACAGCGTTTCTAGAAGGGCCTCGGAGCTCAGCCGGGACAGATTTTCCCCAACCAAGGGCATTCGGGTTTCACCATCAAGATATCTGCCTTTTCTACATCCCTCTTGAACTGTTATTATTATTACTTTTTTTTATATTAATTCATGTTTACTTATATACATTGGCCTGACGAGGAAACCTAAAAAAGTAATTTCTGCAAAGGAAACACTATCACTTGCTGTCAACAGGTCCTTGTGAAAATAGGTCCCAAGGAAAGGAATCATGTGATTAAATTTAGCTGGACGCCATTGCCTGGGAAGGGACTGGAGCCTGAGCCCTCCCCACCTCATTATGACGAAGCGAGATTTATGGGAGAGGTTGTCAAAGACATATACTCCCTTTGGACCTTCTCTTAGAGGGAATCAGAGAGATTGGAAGAGAGTTCAGAAGTGGTGCCATTCTCCCCCTATGCGCCAGTAAGATGAAATGCTACTTTCGTGTTTATCATCCAAACCCTTCTGTGTGGTACTCAACCCCCTGGGAGACTTCCCAGCTCTCCAACTCCAGTGAGGAGGAAGGTTCCTCCAAGGTCACAAGTCACATTCATTTGACATCTACCTGTGCAACACTTCCTATATGCCGGGCACCAAATGGCCAAGTCCCCATCATCATGAGAGGTGACCCTCCCAGGGACGGAAGAGGGACCGATGCCCTGGGTCCCCTGGCTCAGCCTAGTACTCCCCCTCTGCTCCTCTCCACCTGGTGGAAGGTGTTTTCATAATTCCCGCCCACGCCCTGCCCGCATGGCCGACGTGGACCCTCACTGTTGCGTTCGTGACTTTCCGTTTTAATAAAGCGGCCTCGTTTTCACCCTGTCTCGGGCCCCGCCATCTCTGCTGCACACGCTTCCAGAACGCTGCTAATTTCAGCGTCTGGTTTCCAGACCCAGATGTCAAAACAACTACCTTTCATCTCAGGTTCGCAGCACAGAAAACCTTCCACGTTGGGGACAGAGAGCCGGGAAGGTGGGTTCACATCGCTCAGCAGCATTGCTGTAACTTAACTCTCCCACCCTCCCGATCAAGGTTTTCTCTCCGCCACGC
Source organism: Macroglossus sobrinus (assembly GCA_004027375.1). Taxonomy (NCBI): domain Eukaryota; kingdom Metazoa; phylum Chordata; class Mammalia; order Chiroptera; family Pteropodidae; genus Macroglossus; species Macroglossus sobrinus. The sequence continues at coordinate 47,903 of PVKZ01004825.1, forward strand.
AGGTATTTTCATACAAATGTTCCTTTCATTTGACTGATTGAAGGTCTCCAACCTGCAATAAACGGAACATCTGATCCCCTTGAATCCGAACCACTTTTTCTTTGATTTTCTTTTACTTCTATTTCTTCGCCCTTTGTTCTGCAGCTCGAGTCAAATTTCCCTTTAGAAATTGAAAGAATGTGTGTGGGTTTTTCCTGCACCCCCACCCCTCACCACTCCCTTTTTTTAAACCAAGCTCTAGTGCAACTGCTGGCTCGTGGACTAGAATATTAAGACCGAATTCAATGGCCGACTGTCTCCAGCAGTGTGCTTTGCTTGTCATTGTCCGCCCCCGCTCCCCCTGGTTTTGGGCCATGGCCATACAAATTAGCCTCTGTGTACGAGTCACTGAAGCTGGCTTCCTGAGTAACCCGTAGACTTGGGGGAAAACAACACTAAAGGTTTTATTATTTTTTTTATCCCTCTGCAGAAAGAGCTAAGTTCGCCGAGGTCTGCATGTTGGCATCTGGCTACAGAGGCGAGCACTTAATTGCCTTTATAATAACTTATACCATCCACACGGTATTGGGTTTCCAGCTTCAGGTAATGGGCCAATGGAGCTTGTCTCTCTCAGTTCTTTCAAGAGGCGAGCAGGGGTCCTTGAGAAGTTGGCGAAGCCCTGTGCAGGCTCACGTCCCTGGCTGCACCCTGTGTCCACACTCCATCAAGGTTTTTATCAGCTCAGAGGTCTCAGCTTTGCATCTGGGGAGGCTGGAGCTCTATGTACTGTGGGTTGTAGTGTTAATTATCACGTGCTAGTAAAATTGTCTCTCTGCCTGCACTGGTAAAAAGGTTGATCCCTTATTGGTGGTTGGGTAAGTACCAGGAGGCAATCCCAAGGGACATTTCTGTTACATTCCTTAACCTTTGCCTCACTGTTGTCTAGGGCCAGCTAGCCTTCCCGAACCTGTGCGGTCTTCCGGTCTTCAAAGAACTCTCTCTCCTCTCTCTGTGTCCCACCCCTGGCTCTCATTTACCGACCCATGGTTAGTAGCTAGCCTTCCAAAAGACACACAGGTCTTCACATGCTTGTGTCATCCTCTCCCACAATGCACAAGGGTTGGTCTGTGTGACTGAGAGAAAATGGCACAAGTGGTGGATGCCTCTTCTGAGAATGTGACTTTCATCTTGGAGTCTCTCTCTCTCTCCCTTTCCCCGCCCATCTCCACCTTTCTTTCTTGCCTTTCTCCCTCAGATCTCATGCTCTGGAGAAATCAGGCTGCTGTGTTGTGAGCAGCCCCATGGAGAGACCCATACTTCAGAAACCCTAAGCTTCCCCTCAATGGTGCGTGAGGAACAGAGGCTGCCAATAACTGCGTGAGTAAGTCTGGGAGTGGGTTCTCCAGCCTCGGCTGAGCCTTCAGATGACAGCAACCCCTCTCATGAGAAACCCAGAACCACCCAGAGAAGCTGCTTTCAGATTCCTGACTCCTCGGAAGCCATGCGAGATAACACATTTGTCGTTTTAAGCTGCTAAGTTTGGGAGTCATTTCTTATGCAGTGATAGATAATTAATACAACATGTAAACTCATTGCAAGACTCTTTGGAATGTTCTCCGTCAGCTTACTCAATCTGGGTGGCAGAATTTCCTAATCGTCCCTTACTATGTATTTTTAATTCTGCCTCCATAAGAGAGACCCCGAGCTTTTAAAAGGATATGTGGCTGCTTAGAATAATATGTTGTCCAGCTTTTCTTGCAGCTAGGTGTGATCACGTGACTACGTTCTGGTTGGGGGGCGTTATGTGGAAGTGATAGGTGTCACTTCTGGAGGCACTTTCTTGCATTTTCCTTTCTGTACGTCTCCCTCTGCTTCTGGTAGGCTGGAACCCTTCATGAAGCCTGCAGCTCCAGCAGGCATCCTGAATGAGGCAGAGCAGAGCAACAAGATGGAAGGCATAAAGGCTCTTGCCACCAAACCAAATGCCGAGCACCAGCTCTGGGCATTTTATATGAAAGAGAAAGAAACCTTCTCCTTCTCCGTGTTATTGTGAGGATTAAGTGAGTTAATAGATGCACGATGGTTAGGACACTTAAGCAGTGCCAGGCACACAGAAAGTGCTACACAAGTGTTAGATCGGGACCTGGCTTTGACCTATAGGCCCCAATCTTTCCTTAGGGGCTTTCTTTTCTCTTACAAGTCTAAATGCTCCTACCGAGGCATTCTCTCTTCTTAAAGACTCGCACGTTCTCCTGTGAAGTCACCTCTCTGTCTGACAGGTCTCGGGAGGCCCGCCCCACCCACCTAGCCATTCTTTCTAGTTGCTCACTCTGCACCCATGGGTTTAGAACCCATTGGGTCTTTGGGGCAGGGCCTGGGGCTAAATTTCTGGACTTGTCAAATAGTTACCACCCATGCATTTGGCCGGATCGATTAAATGAGCAGTGATGCCGTTATTGCAATAGGGAAGACCTGAGGTTGTAGCCAGAGAGAAGGTTTGGAAGGGGTCCACAGATTGTAGGGGGAGCTGAGGGCGGGGGTCAAGGATGGGGACGTACACCTGAGTACAGAGCATGTTTGTACTTACGTACGTCAATAGCAGGAGATCACCTGCTAGCTTCACCAGCAGAGTGGACAATGCTGACAAGCACCAGTTCAGGCAGGCACCAAGTCCAAGCAATTTGGGCGTCATTTTCAAGAAACATTCAGGCTCAGCTGGACCTTGCTTTTCACCATGCATACAAGTGAGGGGGTCACACGGCCACTTTAAGATGGGGAGAAGTGCGTATGATCTGAAGGAGTTCAAGCTTTAAAACCAGACAGCCCTGAGTTGGACAGCTGGCTCCATCACTGAATAACGTGTCATCTTTGGGCAAGTCAGCTGACTTCTCGGAGCCTTAATTCCACCACCTGTGAAATAATGACAATAGAGTTGATGGAATAATAAGATTGAAACAAAACGAAACAAAACAAAATAAAATGATCATGCCATAAAGGATTCAACTAAGAGTAGGGACAATTTCTTACTTAGTTCCTTCCTCTCTCGAGAAGGAAAAAGCTGTTACTTTTCGTCTATATGTATTTTGTCCACAGCTCCTGAAAATTTTTGGTGTCACTCTGGCAGGAGGAGGGCGTTGCAATGATGCAGGAGCTCTGATCTTCAGTCGGCATCTTGAGAAGTCACAGAAATTCTGGCGCTACAGAAAGAGCATACGGGTCTCCAAGGACAGCCACAGACCTGGTGCCCCAGCTGGTGAAGGCGACTGGGTGAGCTGCCGTCTAGACGTGGCCGGTGACAGCTTCCTGGCCCTGGCTCTCAGGATTCCCATCTCAGGTGTGTGGAAAACGGCCACGTGGCCACATCCTGAGTGGGACTAGCCAGAGTCACAGGAGGGCCCCGGCCAGGCCAACTCTCCTGCTGCTGACATAGGCGCTCTGCCCAGGGCTGCGTTGGGAGCTTGGTAAGCTCTTTAACGTGTCCTGCAGTTAGTTTTAAAACAGTCTCCTCGTCCTGAAAGCTCTCTAAACAACAATCGCCTCTCTCTTCCTCCTTCTCTTGCCGTCTTTGTTTTTCATCTCTGGGTCTGTTTCAAGTTGATTGGAAACCTGCTGTTGTGAGTTTGCATGGAGGAGGTGGTGTCCTTCTGCTTGTTACTTGCAGAGAGGCAAACATCAAAAGGCCCCACGCCGGCTCCCCACGTGGCCCAGAGCTTCCCGGAGGAGGTGGAGAGAAAAATCGGGCCTTGTGCTTCCTTTCGCTCAAATCATATCGGTGCCGTTTTCCCTTCACTTGATTTGTAGTTGGAGTCGTCCTGGCAGACTCAGCAGTGGTGATGGGTGAGGAGGAAGGCCGGGAGAGGAGAGGAAGCAGGCCGGGTGGGGCTGGTAGACTCTGAAAGATTTGGAAGTGAGGGGGGCGGGGAGGGCCAGCCAGCAGAGATGAAGGAAACACAGTTGAGGCTTGCAGCATTAACCCCGCTGCTCCTGGCCTCCCCAAAACGTGCGGGGCTTTCTGTTTTGAATCCATAAAACCAGGAGCTTGGAGCGGATGAGCATTAAGAGACCCAGGCCTGTGTCTTAGAATATGGCCTTGGCTCTGTCACTTGCTCTCTAGGCCTCTTTTTCCTTGTCATCTCTACGGGAGAGGCTGTGAGATGACTCCATAAGGTAATAACCACAAAGGGGCTCAGCTGGTGCCTGGAACGTAAGAGGAGCCCCATAGATGCTACTTGATATGTCCGTCTTCCCCACACCTGCTGTGTGCACATGAGGAGGATTCTGGGAAATCTTAATTGGATGTATTTGTTCCAGTAAACATTTTGGAATATTTGTTCCAGTAAGCATTTGTAGGCCGTATATGGTCTCTGAGGCATGTTTTTCCCTCCACTAAGTAATAAAAATCCTTAGCTTGCAGATTGTATGACAAACGTGTAGTGGGTTGAATTTGGTCTGTGGGCCATGGTTTGCCAAGCCCTGCCTTAGAAATAGACTGTCTAGGTTCAAATCCTGGCTCAGTCGCTTACCAGCTGTGTGACATTGGGCAATTCGTGTCACCTCTCTGATCATCATTTTCTCTATCTACCTTTTTCATTGCGATGCTGTAAGAATTACACAAACAGATATAACTCTTAGCAGACTAGTTGGGAAATAGCACTTAATAGTGATGATTATTAAATGCTATTAGTTTGCAGCCTGGATGAAAGCTTGGTTAAGGGTAGAGTTTCGTTTTTCTTGCCACAAGGTCAAGGGGGAAAGGGTCTCTGAGCATAGGCAGAAGGAATGCACCTCTTATAATGGAGAAAATACTTTAAAAATATTAAATGCCTGTGGTTTTCATCCAGCTCCTCTGTGAATAATGTCGCCTGTAGCCATTCCACTACAAGCGCTCCAATCAAGGGCCAATGACACCTCAGGAAGGGGAAGCCCATGCTGGACAGGAAGAGGAAGTGGAGAGCTCCCTCCTGGCAGGTAAGAAGTGAGAGGAAATGGAAGGGCGTGGGCAGGTAGGGAAGCAAACAGTGTGCCACAGGAGCTCTGCCCACCCTCCTGGCGCTGGGGATGCTGCGGCCAACAGCTCAAATGGCCAGATGGAGTAGACCCCTGGGAGCAGAGCGGACACCGCTAGGCACTCTGCAGCAGGCACCAGAGAGTCCCCGGAGGGCACAGCGTGAATAAGGGGTCCCTCCGTCCCAGGGTCATCAACATGAGGACTTTAAGAGACTATTTTAACTGAGAGGAAGTGTAGCAAATTGAAGAGTCCCCATTCTACCACCCAACACACATCCCTAGTAGCAAGAGACTCGGATAGGCAATGAGATCAATTATACAGAATAAAGCGGGTATGTTTTCTCTGTACAGTAGAAGTAGGATCGAAACTGTGACCCCCTGACCTCACACCCCGTAATGGTAGAACCTTAGGCCCGGACCACGTGACATTATACCTCAAGGTGTTTGCCTCCTGGCTGCATCCAGCCACCCAATAATTCCAAGCGTGCTTTCTCCTTCTTTATGGTATAATTTTCCTCCTCATCCTCTTCCATCTCGTTTGTAAGGAAATGCTCAGCACTGAATGACCACAAGAGTCCAGGAGTAAATGTGAAGTGTGAAGCATGGGGCTGAGGAGAAAAATTTCCTAGCTTCTACCAGCTCAGCTTCCGGGCCTCTTATACTGGAGATGCTGATACACAGGTAACACCAGGGACCACGTGTGTGTGCACCCATCATGCTTCTTTATGTCCAAGCTGGGTTGTCTCAGTCTCACCTGACCACGCTCAGATGCGGGGGCCTAGGCTCTCTCCCACCTGTCCCCCCCCCCTAGTTCTGTACACTTGGGCTCCTAAAGTGAGTACACTAACTCCATTATACTTGCATGTGGCCACACTCGCCCACGGATCCCGCTGCTATATGAACACCTGGTCTTTCCGTTCTTGGCTCATCCTCCAGTTCACTCCAATTACTCTTTGCTCCTACGAGGAGTTAAATATTCCTGTCATGACTTGACCCTTTCGAAAATGTCGGATGGTCATATCATAAAACAATGGCAAGGCAGTTTAATTGAATCTTTTTTTTTTTTTAAGTGCACACTGACATCTGATACCGAATAATAATGCTCAGCACTCACAGGCAACGTTTCATCTTCAAAGCACTTTGCTGCCATTAAAGGCCACATTTGCCGAAGATAGATTCCCTTCCCTTTGTGTCACACGGAGTTGCATCGGATTGCTTTCGGAGGGGACAGGAGCAGGGACTACCTGGGAGTGCCGACTAGTGCTTGGAGACATTCTGGAAATAAGCACTGGAGAGATCTCATTTTCATGCCAGTTTCTCCCAATCGTGTACCCAGTCATCCCCTTCTTCTCATTTCTTTTTTTTGGGGGGAGGGGGGAGACAGGATAGGCTAGGCTACGCTGCAGTAACAAGCAATTCCCTGATCTCAGAGGCTCATGCCACAAACCCAGTGGGCCAGCCGGGGCTCTGCTCCATATCTCCTCTGCACGAGGGACAGTAGGTATTTATATGCAGCCACCACAGCCTTCTTGCTCTTCCTCAAACGATGCAAGCTTCTTCCAACCTCAGGCCCTTTGCACTTGCTATTTCTTTAACCCGGGATGCTCTTCCCTGAGACCTTTGCATGATTTTCTCACTCACTTAATTCAGGTAACTGCTTAACTGTCACCTCTTTAGAATGGTCTTCCCCGTCGAAAATAGCATACCCCTTTCCCTCTCTATTTTAAAATTGCTGTCTGCTTTTTAAACTCTTCATATATAGCATGCCTTTGTAAATCTATACATATCTGTAGATTTAAAGAGTTATAAAGCCATGTTACACATGGAACTGTTTATTTTCTGACCCTTCTCTGGAGTGTATGTTCTACTATAATGGTAGGAAGCCGTCTGTCCTGCTTCTCACAAAATCCTCAGCCGCTTCAGCCTCTGCAACAGGGCCTGACACAGGAAACACCTGTGAATGAATAGTTATTGATTATGATGCCAAAACACTGGCTGGTTTTGTCACTGGGAGAGATAATTAAAAGAATTTAATCCAATTGTCTGATATTTTAGTTGTATTGTTACAGGTATTGGAATTGTCTTCCAATTGTTTTTCTCTTTCTATTTTTTTCTCTCTCTCTTATTCTGTCTCTCACTTTCTCCACCAACTGAAGTCATAGACATATATACACGTGTATCTACTCAGATAGCTGAAGTGATGGAAGCCTGAATCTCTTCAATTTGGTTCTTCATGTGTGGCAGATTTCAAATGAATTAAGTTAGTCCCCAGAAAACAAAGTATGGATTCTGCAGTTTTCTGAGAATTATTGGAACCAGGTCTTCAGCCTAAGAATTCGCGTCTATAAATATTTTCAGTCATTGCATTTCGGTGTGGATTCACACATAAATGTTTTTATATTTCCACCGCATGCATATTGGCATGTACATATTTTTCTTTTTCTTTAGGAAAAAAAAAACACACACATAAAATACAAATCTTTCTACTTCAAAGTGGCAGCAGAGGAGTTAGAGTTCTAAATATTCTCTGATTTGGAACGGTGTTCCACTAGCATGAAACCAACATTTCATCAAAGTGGTTTGCTTCAATCAGGGTTGTGCCGGTGAGATATGAATTATAAATCACATCTTCTGTTTTACATGGGAAATGGGAGCTCCGAGGTGGATCACACTTGAACAGATGGACCGGAGGTGGTTTCATGTCTTCTGCTGCTTACGTTTTGCTTCTAATGTCATTTTCAAAGATTCCATCATTAACTTCACAGGCACCCGGGCAAGGAAATTTCAACAACTAAATATGGGTTTTGGCAAAGGTTCCAGCAGCCAAATAAGACAGGGTGGCCTGGGGTGGCTGAGGAATCACAGACAGACAGACCAGAGGGGTTGGCATGGGGGAGAGGACTGGGACAGGAGCAGGGGACAGAGAAGGGATGTCCCCCATTGCATGCTCAGCTCCTTCCCTGTAGTATACTCATTGTTAACCCTGGCTTTCGGTTTTCCATCTGGGAGACGAGGAGGCTGCTCCCGAGCCCGGCTGATGTGCTGTGATTTTGCAATATGAGTTGTTTGTTATGTGTTGGAATCCTGATGGGTACAGAGCCTCCCTCTGTTGGCCTCCGAGAGCTGCCGTAACAAACAACCACAGCCTGGGAGGCTTGACACAACAGACATTTATTCTCTCACACTTCTGAAGGCCAGGTGTCTCGATCAAATCGAAGTTTCATCTGAGGTGCGCGCCCTCTGAAGGCTGTAGGGGAGCATACGTCCTTGCCCCTTTCAGCTTCCGGTGGCCCCAGATGTGCCTTGGCTTGTGGCTGTGTCCCTCCCATCTCTGCCTCTGTCTTCACATGGGCTTCTTGTCTGTGGGTCTCTGTGTCCCCTCCTTTTCTTCTAAGGATGTCAGTCACTGGATTTAGTATACATCCCAAATCCAGGATGATTTTCTCTTGAGATCCTTAACTAAGGACATCTGCAAATGACCCTGGTTCCAAGTCACCTTTCTGAGTTTATGAGTGAACTTGAACTTTGGGGGGGGGGGACACAATGCAACACACCATGCTCCCCTACTTCCTGTGCTGCCCTGGCTTTCTTGTCTCTCCCTTGGACTTCCTGAACCCCTCCTAGACCCAGCAACCAAAGCGTCGATTCACGGCAGAGCAGAGCGCCTCAGGACTCTGCTCCGCCTCTGGATAGGACCAGCAGGTGTGATGGGCCCTGTCTGCTCCAGCATCCTGAGCCGTACCCAGCACAGACAGTATAGGGGAGAGCAGAGATGGGCAGGGAGCACCAAAGAGGCTTCAGACTTAGGTGGAGGGAAGATGGCAATTGGGGAGCATGTTCTGGGGAGACTGGGACCCAGAGCTGTGGTGTGCACATGTGCACACGTGAGTGTGTGTGTGCACAAGTAGCCAGGGTGGGGGTGTGTGCTGACAGTAGCCTCTCTTTGGTCGAACTACACGCTCTTGCTACGGGGCCCAGCAAATTATGCTTTCCTACACCTACAGTTTTACCCATGCCGTGTCTTAGTCTGTAATTTACTTCTTCCTCTCTCTGTATGCCTCAGCCTTCAAGACTTTCTGGAATTTTATTCATACCTGTTGCACTGAAGACGCATTCCCCATCCTTCCCTGCTCCAAATGCGGGCCAGAGAGAGAGATGCGGCCTGCGCCCTGTCAGCTGTGATTCCCAGGTCCTGAGTCTGCTGGATTCAACCAATGAGACACCCTGCTGAGGCCTGGAGGGCGGGCGTCAGGGAGGAGCCAGGGTGTTTCTCCCCTTCCGCTTCCCCTCCCGGGAGCCTCCTGCAGTGGCCATGTCTCCTCCATCATTCCGGTTCCCACTGGGTAATTCCATCTTTCTCAGGGGCCTTGCCTCCTCCCTTTTTCTCTCCAGCTTAGGGGTGGCAGTTTCATCCTGTTATTGTCAATCTCTTGACTTCCTCCCTATCAAGTGTCTGGCTTTATATTTCCTCCACTATCGCTAACCAATCCCCTGTATTCAATTCCTTCTGTATGAAATACACAGACTAGTTGACTGCAATGCCTTGGTTACAGGTCCAATCCTATCGTATTAGTGTTTGTCTCTCTGCCTCCCAATGCGAAGGTGAACTTGTAGAGAGCAGGACCTGTGTCTCACTGAATTTCGGTACCTCTTTCTCAGAGCCTCCCTCTCCCACCCTGCCCTGCCCTGGGCCTGTCACACAGGAGGTTCAATTAAATGTCTGTTGGCTGAATGGATGAGCGATAAATAAAATCAGCTTTCCAGGAGCTTGTAAAATGGCAGATAGAGATTGTTATCTATTTTCTTGACTCAACTTACATGCATAGCACTGGTCACAGTGTGTACTCATAGAACTATCTGCATGCTTTTTGATTGATGTCTGTGGCTTCTCTTCATCTTCAAGCAGCATGGAGCAGTTTGTTCAGCTCACTGCGTTGTCTTAGCCCAGTGCCTGGCACTTAGTAGGTGCTCAATAAAATCTTTGTAAAGGGAACAATGGCTAGCCCAGGTGAGGGCTTCGAAATTTCTAATGGCTTTGAACTTAAAAGAGAACACTTAGCTTTACTTACTTTGCATTAAAAGGGAAAATACGTTGGAAAACAACATTGAAAGATGGAGAAAGTATTTAAAAATTCCGCTTGCATTATTATAACGATATGTCCTTTCACTTTCACGGGCTATTATAGATTTTATCTCATTCGACTTTAGAGACCTCTATGAAACAGGGAAAGATAAAGCTTTCTTTTTCCTTCTGTAGCTACAGAGACAAAACCCAGGCTCCTCTTCTTCCTCCTCCCAGACCTAGCGTTTATCAGACTCCAAGATTTTGAAGGTTTCACACCTGAATCTCTCACTGGCTCTGACCTCCCCGAGGGCAGGACCTGTGTTGGGATGGTCACTAGTGCTGATCACACACATTCTGGTTCTTTCCTCTTTCCAGCCCACGGTAGCTGTGCATTTCCAGGCCCCCTTTAACGATTAGGCGGGGGCAATGACATGTGAGAGCAGAAGGGACACGTGTCACTTCGAGAAGGAACCTTCAAGAGCAAGTGCATGATTTCCTACCGCCCTAGAAAAGCAGGTGCACCTGTCCATCCCAGGTCTCTGAGTGACTCCAAGGAGCAGCGCCCCTTGCTGACCAGGGACAGACATGCAGCATGAATGAGAAGTTAGCTTCGCTTTCTTTTTCTGGGATTGTGAGCTTACGTGCTTTTGCAGCATGATCCAACCTCACCTGACTGATAGTCATGTCTTAGTCACTCTTCTAGCTCCTGGATCCATTACCGTACCTGGCACATGGTGGTCTCTCGGTCATCATTTGCCAAATGAATAAATGAATGAAGACAGCATCCTTACCTTCAAAGGAGCAGTTATCACGTTCCTTTGATTAGGAAGGGGGTGAACGTGGGAATAGAGATAGTGCTAAGGGTAGGTGGGATGTAGAAGTAGAAAGTCTCATTCCTAAACTGGAATGCTGGTTATAGTTGATCCTGTCTCATTGGCAGGTTTGGAGGTTGAAATGCCGTTCTTAGGATATTGATTTTAGCAGTGGAGAAACAAAAAAAGAATTAATTCTCGACTGCTGAGACAGAATGAGGCAGAAGAGTCAGCAGGTGGTGGAAACAGCGTTTCTCCTCCCCCACACTCATTTCTTCTTTCTCGTGGCTTAATTTAAATGTGCTAATTTATCTGCTGCCCATCGCTATTATCTAGTCACACATTCCTCCGGGCATTTAGTGTGCAAATCTGGTGAGTAGTTACTGAGTGCTGCTCTGGGTTAGGTACCAGGTGGATACAATATGATTGAGTCTCTTACGAAACTCACAAGTGCATAGGGAGAAAGAACCAAGTTCAGTGGTTTCAGGCCCAAACCCAGCCCCAAAACACCTGCGTGGGGTAACAAAGGATGCTTGTTGCTGCTTTCATTTCTTGCTCCTCCCGTGTCCTTTAAATTGTTTCCCCCATCTTTGACCCACACAGAAGCTCTTTAAGGAAGGAAAGGACAGTCCTATTGTCCCCCTTTGCAAGATGAGGACACAGAAGCACTGACGGGGTAAAGACGCTCAGCCAGGGTCCGTGTCAGAGCTGTCACAGGGACTATGGTCAGAGGTTACCAGCTGGCCAAGAAATCGGTTCAGTGCAGGCCAAGTGACTTCCTCAAGGTCATCTGGTGAGTCAGTGTCAAAATCAAGACGAGAACCCAATTCTCCAGGTCTGCAATGTTCCTGGATGGGTCGTGTCCAAGCGACATGGGCTTTTTAAAGAAACCAAGTTCTGGCTCACTAGCAAAACTTCTTCATGTTGATTGGTTTTGCTGCAGATCAAAACCCATTAAATACAAACATCAGAAACACCAGGCCGACAGCTGCCTTCTCGAGACCTCCCAAGATCCTCCGTGCTCTTACGTGCGTGGATGAAACAGACCTGAGCTCTGGGCCGCACGCCGCGTGGACATCGTCCAGCTCTGCATGCCAGGAGCACGCAATCAATATTGTCGGTGTTTGTGCAAGCATCTCTTAACGCCAGAAGCCGAGGAGGCAGGTGGATCATTCTGCAGTGGGGGAGGAGGAAAGCAGGCCGACCAGGTATCTGTTACTCGGAGAGAGATGAAAGGGGAATCAGCAAGCCCTTTCAAAGCTGAAAACAGCCTGCCTGGGACGATCACATGGATGGCCAGCCAGCTGGACGACAGGAATTTCTTCCACTGCGGTTGACCGGACCAGGCAAACTTCTCTGGGCTGCTTGTGTTAATAGGTTGTTAATGATTGATGCAGGGGCCTTTCATGTCACCAAATGAAAGACAGAAACAGGGGCCTGGCTTTGGAGTTGATGACTACACCAGTGCTTCTTCCGTGCAAGGGCGGAATTTTAAAACATTTATGTTGGCTGAGCTTGAGCTGGGCTACACAACAGCTCGTCGGAGAAATGAAACGATCTTGTCTGGTGTTCGCCTTCCTTTGTTCTTTCACTCAGACATTAAAAATACAGCAGGCTAAAAGGAGAAAATAAATTTCAAAGATCCTGGTAGATGTCAGGCGCGAAGAGGAAGCGAGATGTGGGGTGAGTTTGCTAAACAGACAAAGCAAGTGGGTAGGATTTGTGGCGTAGATTCTTTGGAGACAGAGAGTATATCTGGGCTCCTCACAGCATCCCTGGGGTGGGGGTGGGGTTGTTTCTGGTACATGGGCCAGATACACCTGCCGCCCGTCTTCCTGGGTTAGGGATTTTGCAGAACATTGCAGAGTACTCTCGTGAAATAGCTCTTCTCTCGACTCAGCTAGGCTGCTAGCTTCCGAAAGTGGTGTGGCTTGGATACTCGAAAACAATACACTTGTTTATCGATGTATACTATAAATACAGAAAAGTGTTTTCTGATACATTTTTGATGCATATACGTATGTGTTCACCAGTTGAATACACACACCCGCTGGCATCAATGAGCAGAATATTAGTTTTGGACACATTGCATTCGAAGGACCAAATTAATTCTTTGGAACGCTCTTCCCATTGCAGATCAGATTCTCTCTTACATGGATAATGGGTAACAAGTAGGGTGACCATGTGATTTATTTGCCTAACCGGCATCCTTTTGGGGTTGAAAATGTACGCCAGGCATCGACTGGAATGGTCCCTGGAAGCGAGGATGTCTGTTCCTTGACAAGCACACGCCCACAGCGACAGCGCGCGCATTTATACAGCACCGCGTCCTTGCTGCTCTGGTCGCCGCTGCCGTAACCCGTTTGCTCTCTTCCCTCCTCCCCACCCCTGCCCCGTGCTCCACTTTATAGATGAGGAAGCTGAGGACAGAGAGGTTAAGTCATTTGCCAAGAAGATGCACAGGTAGAAGGTGGTAGACTCCGGAACCAGGTCTCACACGAGCGACCGGAGTCAGGACAGTGAGATGGGTCTCCCTCAATGAGGCACTGAGAATGATGACACAGGGGCCTCCGACCTCATCCCAGAACAGCCCGGCAACCCCAGCAGCTTGGTGCACACCCCGCAGTTCAGAGAGCAGACGGGGAGGGGCGTAAGGCCTGGGCAGGTCTTCTCTAGACAGATAAAGCATCGACTCTCTACGCTTTTCTCTTTTGAGCTATTGCTTTAATACTGTAGAGCGGCAAGGTCCCCAGACCTGCAAAATCAACACCCCTTGTTAAAATGCCAACCCCTAGGCTCCACCCCAGACCAACTAGATTGGATCACCTACGGTGGGGCCCAGCAACCTGTATTTGAACAAGCCCTCCAGGGGTGTTGGTGCCCCCCGGCCCTTTGGGCTTCCTGCCTGATGCCTGGCACCGTCTGGCTGTCAGAGTCCCTTGGCAGTTCCCAAATTCTTTCTTCGTCTGATGGGATTGAGAACAGGTGAGAGGATGACATGAAAACCCCAGGCCGCCTGCCTTTCCGCTTCCCTCGTGGGCCCCCTCTCTACTCGTGCAGCTGTGAAAATCATCGAAGCAGTTGTTCATGAATATTTCAGGGCCTCTGACAAATCCCGAGGCTGATGAGTGGGGTTCGGAGGCAGAAACCCAGGAATGGCCGACCCTACAGCCTGTTGCTAATAGAACCCGTTATTTATTCATCGAGTCCTCGTGGGCCCCCCCCCACCCAAGTCTGGGAGGAGAACGCCTTGGCAAATGAGGAGCCCAGGTCTGGTGGGGACAGAGGTGGTGACTGACCTTCTCCCTGCTGAGAAGTTTCTGTAGGAAGAGATGGGGACAGCCTCACCACTGCAGTTGAACTTGGGTTCTACTAGTTGGTGATAAGTAACAGAAATGAGCTAAGTCAAGGGAGGAAAAAAAGAAGTCTATTCAAAGGTGTATCAGCCAGGGTTCAGGTAAAGAAACAAAACCAGCAGAAGGTGTATATTAAGAGGTTCATTGCAAGGAATTGGCTTACGTGTTGGTGGGGCTGGCTGGACCACCTGGGCTGTAGGACAGGCTGGCGGGAAGGGCAGGCTGGGACTCTCAGCCGTGGGCAGAACTTCTTCTCTTCTGCAAAGTCTTGATTCTGCTCTCAAGACCTCTCACCTGATTGAGTCAGGCCCACCCAGCCACTCTAGGATAAGCTCTCTCACTTAAAGTCAACTGATGAGGGACGTTAATCACATCTGCAGAATCCCTTCACAGAAACAGCCGGATTAGTGTTTGATTAGAAGGTACATATAAGTGACCAGCACAAAAAGGCAGGGAGAAGCTCCAGGAATAAAGGAAAAACCACCTTTCAGTGTGGGACTCTCAGCCTGATACTTGGACTATTCTGGAAGTTCAAGTATCAGGAATGCACAGAATGCTTCTGCTCCAATCATATTTAGGGAGAAGCGTTCTGACTAATTTTGACCTCGTGTCATTTCTACTGAAGGTTACATTTCCTGGGTTTATAGGATACTTCAATTTGATTCCCAAAACCACAGTTTTTCACTGTCCCATATAAATAAATAAATAAATATATATATATATATATATATATATATATATATATATATATATATATATATATACCTCTCTCTCATGGGGAGGACAATGGGTCCCAACAATATTGATATACTTACTCATTTGCCCAATCCTACAATATACCCTAAATAGTTTCAGAATTTCTACATCGATGTCTCCACTGAAAAAAAAAACCTCTAAGTGAAGTTCAAGCTTTCTTTGTACTTTTTTGTTCTTAGGCTATATCCTCCTATACGTGGACAGTCAGAATATTGTGTTCGAAAGTTTCTAGAGTTGCTTGTTGTGTGGGCGTGTGCCTATATTTTCCTTGTGATATACAGTTGAGTCCATTCATTTGAACTGTCTTTGAGTTCACTGTTAAGGTTTGCTTTCGAGACCTTGTCAAACTTAATTTTGTTCTTTTAAAATATTCGCAAGGTTCAAATGTCAGAGGCCATATTTAAGAGGATCTATTCAGTGAAGTCTTCTCTTCTCCCCGCTCCATTTCCCCTTTTTCCCGCCCATCCCTCTAAAAAAATTTTTTTTTAATTTATTTCTGGTTTATCTTTCCTGAGTTTCTTTTTATAAAAATAAGCAAATACTGTGTGTATGCTTATTTCCTCATAATATACAACACATAATATAGCATATTATATACATTTAAAAAATTTTTTAATTGTGGTAAAAACGTATAACTTAAAAATCGTCTTAACCATTTTAAGTGTACAGTTCAGTACCATTAAGCATATTCTCATTGTTGTGAAACAAAGCTCTCGAACTTTCTCATTTTGCCAAACGAAAACTCTATACTCATAAAGCAACAATTCTCCACTTTCCTCTCCCTAGAGCTCCTGGCGACCCCCACACTTACTGTTACCATGAATTCGACTGCCTTAGATCACTCATGTAACTGGAGTCTTGCAGAATTTCTCCTTGTATGGCTTATTTCACCTTGAATAATGTCCTCAAGGTTGTAGATACATTTGTTTGGCCCTTGCACTGTGACTCAACACTATTTGCTAGAAGTCACTTCGTATTGGTTAAGAGAGGTCTCTTTCATTCTTTTTTTTTTTTTGTGATCGCATAGTACTCTGTTGTATGGATCTACAATGATTTATTCAACCAGTCTTCAGTGGATGGGCATTTAGGTTGTCAATATTTTCAATGTTTTACGAAAACAAGAAGTGTCACAGTGACACTTATTTATATTTTTAAGGGTGTGTTTTGGGAGTAAATTCATGTCAGTGGGATGGCTGTGGCAAAAGGTAGAGGCATAAGTAGTTTTGTTAACTATTGTCAGATCCCCTTCCTGTGAGTCATGCATTCGTGCATTCCTTCCCTCCAGCATCCCCAAGAGTGCCCGTTGCCCTGCAGTATCGCCAACAAAGTGCGTTAATGAGGTTTAGGATTTTTGCCAAATTGATAGGCGAGAAACAACATCTAGATCTAGTTAGTTCTCTAGTAAGCATCTCTAACACCATGAGTTCAAATGAACATCTTTTCATGTGTTTAGAGACCATTCATATACCTTTTGTCATGAACAACAAAATAGATTTACCCAATTTTAGAGTTTTCATCTTTTTTCTCTCAAATTTTAGAACAGAGACTACACTCTTGACAAATGCACTTGTTATAAATAATAATGTAGAGAAAGTAAATGTTTACTGTTGTTAACTATTTTTTTCTGTCCAGCATCCAACTTCCTCCTTCCTAAAAGCATGACAAGGGCTCTTTTAGGGAATGTCCCATTATGTGGAAGGGGCCACATCCACCCACCGCACACACTGGCTGTGATAGCAGCCAGCACAAACAGACCTAGGCAGTCAGGCACGGCTCCTTGGACTCTGAAACTTGAGTAGGTGACTCTACAACTCAGGGAGGTGGGTCGCTTGTCACTAGTAGCCATGGCAGCAAGCTCCTCGACCAGCTCTGCAGGAAGCTCTGCTTCCTGAGATTGCTGGGTTCCTGCTGGTTCTGAGCCCACTCTTCCTGGCTCTGGGGAAGGCTCTGAGCCCCAACAACCGCCCAGGTAACTAACAGCCTCAGTTTACACTCTCCGGAGTCAGCTTCTATTCCTCACTATCCAGAATCCAGATTTGTTCTTTCATTTGCCCAAAATGATTGAGCTCCTACAAATGTATTCTTTCAGGCATGAGAAAAGCAGCTGTGAACAAAAGAGAAAATTCTCGTATTCCTGGAGCTTACCTTCGAGTCGGCGGGACAGACAACGCAGGAGAGAAATAAGGCAGACAGATGGAACACGGAAAGGCGGTAAGTGCTTTGGAGAAAGATGAAGCAGAGGAAAGAGACAGGTGACGGGAGTGGGTGGGTAGCGAGTTTAAAGAAAGTGGTCAGGGAAGGCCACGTGAGATGTTGACAGTTGAGCGACAACTTGTAGGAGCTGAGGATACAAGTCACGCAAAATAACGTAAAGAAAAGAGCTTCTAGACACAGGGAACAGAAAATGCAGTGGTGCCGAGGCAAGGTGTGTCTGGTATATTTGAGGCCACCGATACGCCTAGAGATGAGTGGGCATGAAGGAGGACAGTAGAAGAGGCCCGGGAGGGAAGGAGAGGGGTGGAGGTGGGGGCGACTGTGCCGGGTCACGTGGATTATTGTAAGTACCTGGGACTTTTCTCTGAGGGAGGCGGGTGCCGTGGGAGGGTTCTGAGCAGAGGGATGGCATGACCAGACTCCTTTAAGAAGGAGTCTGAAGTGGCTCCTGAGTGTAGAATAGACAATAAAAAGACAAGGGTAGGTGGGCAGGGATACCAGCGAGAAGACAGAAATGATGCAACAATCTCAGACATTATGGCACTTTGACCAGGGTGGCAGTAGCGGGTAGATGCAGTTTAAAAAAAAGTCATCTAGTGAGGTCTCTGTGGTACTTGCGTGTACCTGGGGAATGGCTGTACTACACAATGAAGACTTAAATCTCATGCCACAGACTAGAGACCCTATTGCAATCCGAGAAGAGTCCCCCGAATGTGGTTGGCCTTCAGCGTCTCACCTGTCCTCAGGCGAACAGGCAGAGTGGAACTGTTATTACAGGGGTACACATGAAGAAACGGAGACTTTGGGCTCTAGTTGGGGGAATTAGATCAAAAATATATAAATAAATGAAAAAAAGGCCACTGGTCTTAAATGCCATGAGGAAGGATAAAATGAGTCTGAGATAGGAATTGGGAGAGGGGAACGATCTAAGGAGGGCTATATTCTAAAGAAAGAGAAAGAGCTAGCTAAGAGGAAGATGGGTGAATCAGACGGTGGGAGTGGTGTGTGCAAAGGCCCTGAGGCAGGAGCGTGTGGGCTGTGCTGGAGAAAATGAGGGAAAGAGTTTGGATTCCGCTCCCAGGGGCCCGTCTCCCACCTCACATGCATACGCTGCCTTAGCTCCAGTTCAGCTGTTTGTTCTTTGGGGGTAGAACATGGAGCTGTTTCTTAATTGCTCTATATTTAGCTGTATTGCAAAATCTATAATTTGAAAACCACCAAGGGCTGGGCTGGTAATTCAGCTTCCATGGTCCATTTCGTCTTTGGCTTTGGCTGCCGAGTTAGCCCACCAAGGTGACGGGGTGTGCTGGTCACGATGAAAGCGTCGGGTAGCGGAACATCTGCTCCTCCAGAGCTGGCCTGGGTCAGGCAGCCAAACCCGGAGCTAATCCCAGAGACCCTCGGTTTAGTTTTATACCAAGGGGGTCTGGACAGGGGACAGCAGAACAGCTGGGGCCTGCTGGAGGGGTGGCCCACGGCATCACGGACCCTGGATCGATTCATTGGGCTGTGCTATCTACAAACCACATCACTTTCTCTCTCTGGGCCTCAGTTTTCTAAAACTGTCAAAGGGATTGGATGAAATCAGGGCATCCAAATCTAGGAGGCATTCTTATTTACTCTTAGGGGTAGTGTCACCTGGAATACCTTCTTCATTTGACGTTGTAATTCTAAAGGCGCGTTCTCTTTGATCTAGCCGTTTCGCCTCTAAGAATCTTTCCTCCAAATGCACTCACGCATTTAGACAGACACGTAGGCACCAAGATATTCATATCAGCACTGTTCGTGATGGTGAAGGATGGGAGACGGCCTGAACGTCCATCGATAGGGAAATGATTGTATAAATTACGGTGCATCCATACAAAGGACTATGATGCAGCCTTTGAAAGGAAAGAGGTAGATCTATATGTACGAACAAGGTGTGATGCCTAAAAATATTGTTATGTAAAACAGCAAAGCATTGTGTGCATTCGTGTTTTAAAAAGGGTGATGATGCAATATGCTTGCAGGTGCATCTTATGACCACTAGAAACAGATGCAAGAGGCAGGGAGCTTGTAGGGCAGTGTGGGAAGGAAGTTTCTTTTTTAATATATATATATATATATATATATATATATATATATATATATATGTATATATTCCTTTGGGTCTATTCAAAGTTTTTCTTCCATATGCATGATTGCATAAAATGATTAAATTAAGTTTTAAAATGTTTTAAATGCCTACAGAGACAGATAGGTAACATCGATGACAAAAAATGGGCTAGGTGTGAAACAACAGGGAGTGGCCGGGATATTGGTGAACACACATGCTCAAGTCCCCGCCCCCAAAGTTAAGCTGTCACTCAGCCTCACTCATCCGTGGCCATGGGGCAAGGGGCCAGTGTGACTTCTCAAGAGAAACAGAAATTTACATTTTCATGTGAACCCTTCTGATGCTTATGTGTCAGCAACTGGTTAAACTTTTATAAACAAAACAAAACAAAAGCAAAACAAAACAAGACACCACAGGGTGGGTCACGAAAGGGAGGGGCCAGCATTTGTCCCTGGCATCCAGTCTGTGATTGCTGTATTCATGATTTTTAGGTTTCCTTTTGGTTTTAGCAGTCCTCTGCCTGGGACCCTTGTAGCCATTGCATATGTATCTGCATGCACACAGTGGGTCTTTTACAGGTTGGTCTGCAAACGGTGGCCCATTTGGAGCACAGTGGGGCACAGTGATGGCTTCATGCCAGCCACCATGGTAAATGGAAAAAAACATGGATTTTCATTAGCATGGGGTGCTTAGCCTGAGGCCAACCTCGGTTTCCTAATTTATGAAAGGGGGACAATCACCACCCCTGCCCCGCGGTGGCTGTGAGGATGAAATGAAGAACTGAGTGAGAGAACTTTCAAAATGGCAGGGCACAGGATTGGCGCTGCTTCAGGGACATAAAACCTGGGCATCCAGCACCAGGCCTCCCGGTCAGTTTCCTTCCTTCCCATCCTCGTGGGGTCTTCAGCCTTATAGAGGAAGCTCAGTGAAGCCACTGTCACACACATCCAGATGCTGATATTACCCCAGCAAAGTCACCAACCCTCATTGGCTAGTGAGACACGAATACCCGTGTGCGAACACACAACCCCCAGACATACCAGAATGAAAATGCTCTTTGCTAAGAATTGTGTCGAAGCCCAGACAGAGGTCATCTTCCTGCACCTGTGAAATGACTGGACACGAAAAAATAAAACGTCCAAATCAGAACAGCATGGGAAACTTCAACAGCAGGACAAAAATTTCTCAGGTCATCCTTGCTTTTGTCACCGATATCAATACCCTTTTATTGTCCACATGTATATGACGGTGAGTAGGTAAGAGCCTCCTTCAGTGTGGCCGGAGTTCTGAGGTCTGTGAGAAAGATGCTGGGGCTGAACTGACGATAAATAATGGATTAAAAAGCAATTATTTATTTCCTTCCCTCGAATGGTGAGTAGCTGCCTGTTTCCCCTTGAATGAATCTGTTTCGCAGACGATCGCTCTCAAAAAATAGTGATATCGATGAAGCCAGCATGTCCACGCGAGAAGATGGATGAGGGAGGAAGCTTTGCCAACCGCATGGAAGGGAAAGACTGATCAGTGGGCACAGGAGGGATGAGGGTCTGTTCACACGGGACCCCCCTGAACCAACCAAGTCTCAGAGACACGTGTGAAAG
>PVKZ01004826.1:0-68690 GCA_004027375.1 Macroglossus sobrinus
CGGCTCGTCCCTCAGCGCTGGCATTGCGGCTCCCCGCCCTGAAAGCTCCACATTGCCTTGTTTGCTGTGACCTGATGCGTTTGGAAGTCGTGGGCAGGAGTCAGGGAGACCCAGGAAACTCAGAAATAGTTAGTGTGGGGCTCCAAGGTTCTTAGAACAGGGACAAGGGAGTTCGTTGGGCCTGGCTGGGGCGACCTGCCTCTCCACCGTCAGGTCTGGAGTCTAGGAACCTGAGTCCGCGGGGGACGCCGCTGGGACTTCAGTCCCCTCGTACACACAGCGTGGGGGGTGGGCCGGCAGCCGCGTCCCGGGCGCCTCGCTCGGTCACTGCGCGCGGTGACTTCGGCCCCAATCCTGGAGACTCTTTGGGCAGCTCTGCGCCCACGGCCCCGCGTTTTCCCCTACGGTGCGGCGACCACGGGTAGGGCGATCAGGTGACAGTGATGATCGGGATGGGCTTCGTGCGTGTCCGTGCGAGGAGCTGTGGTCTGTGGGCTCCCCAGTCCCTCTTTTCTCCCCAGAGAGGACCCGTTTTCTCTCGAGTTTCCCAAATGTTTGAGAAGCACGACGCTGTCCCCCTAGCCAACTCTTCCTAGTACTGGCAATAAGTCCCTAAAAATCCAGATCCCTCCTCGCGTTCCCAAACGCCATCTTCCCCTAATTCACAGCATCCTCCTCAACTATTTTTCCTCCGAGGTCCAACTCAAACAGACCCGATATTTTAATTGTTTATTGTTTCCTCACAGTCAATGGATAGCCGTTTTTCAATGGTTTATTTTTGTCTGTGCATATTTTGCATGAGAAAAAGCAGCCTGGGATCCGCTGTCTGAAGTCCCCGTTCTTCTCCCCGGGACCTTCCTGGGCACAGACGTCCTGTGGGAAGTCCTTTAGGCGTAGGCTCTTCTAGGGAAGCTTTCCTGGGTGTTCTCTCCTGTCAGCCTAATTTCAGACCAGCGCTGCCCCTTCCTGAGTTTGTCGGTTTTAAACATCTATTCACTTTATTTTATTCTCAGTTTTTAAATGAATAAAATTTATTTAATCATTTCAACCTGAAACACAATATATTAAAAATATTTCCAAAGGGGCAAGCAAGAGGTGAATTTCAGGAAAAAAAAAATCCAATATTATGTTGCAAGTATTAAATTCTTGTTTCCTTTTTTTCCTCCCAGTGTGGGCAGTAATATTCTGAGATCTGTTCTTTTATTTCAGGTGAGTTCAAATGGATTGCCAGGGCTTAGACTTGCAGACCAGAGAGTTCAAGTATGATTAATAGTTTAAAAAACAATTTCTCGGCATGGAAACAATAACTGTCTTTTTTTTTTCCTCCAAAATGCAATAGATACTTGAGGGTTTTCTTGTTGAGCTGGCGAAGTGCCTTAAATTTTCTTCCCTCCTTGACACATATACACTGGGTTGAGTAATTTTGCTGCATTGTTCAAACACTGAGTTTGTATCATTTAAAATATCAGTGATGGTCCCAAGAAACTCCAGTGGGGAGCAGAGGCCTGAAGTCAGTGACCTGAGCTAAGGCCCCTTGAGCTGCAAAGGGAAGCGCTTGAAGGCACCTTGGTTCTCCATGGGGAGCCTCCCCCTGCAGGTGTCCTACCTGCTCATACCCTCCATGAAGGAGCCTTTACAGTGAGAGAAGCTGCAGCTCTAGGAAGCTGGGGTGCCTCTAAACATCAGGGAGGGGATGGTGACACCGTTTCTCAGGTTTTACTTGTGGTTCCCCTCGGCCTCTTTCTAGATACAGGTAGGAGTTTTGCATCCACAGTGTAGATACACTGAGAGTGTAATTTGTGCACATCGAGAAAGTCTATGAAAGTCAGGAGTTCATAAATTGGAAATTCATTTGGGTCAGAACCTTATACTGAATCCAGTTAAGCATTTCCTCACTGTGAGATGAAGCCAGAGAGAGGAAGGGTGTCCATTATTCAGGATGTGAGATGAATGTGTTTCAGTTTTCAGCCACATTTTTTTTCTACATAAGCGTTTGTCCGTATCTCTATACATTCACATTTAAAAGGCTAAAGCAATTGAATTCCTATTGTATTTGATGTGGGGACAACTATTTAAAAGCTTATTTAAATCTTCAAAATCCTACTATATTTAAGGAGCTAAACTCAACTTCCTAATACATTATAATATGCTATTTATTCTGAAAATACTTCTAGTTTGATACGTAAGGGAAACACAAACTATGATTCTGCATGTTATTTTAGTTAGAAAATATTTTGGAATTTTCATTTTGTATGGTTTACACTTTTGTAACTGTTAATGCTTAAAAGAATTAAATCTTCGAATGGTTAGTAAATAGTAAATTATGGTGTATATAAACTTCCCTGTTCATTTAAAATAATTTTGTAAGACAGGAGTCTAAATTAAGACTCCCTGCCCACATATTCTGGTCCTCTCCAGGGCTATTACTCCAGTCACCTCCAAATACACTGTTTTGATCATTTCTTGAGCTTCCTGTTAGTGTTTCTTAATATAAATCAATTACCAATGTATACGTTTCTTACCCACCTTTGTTCTTGTAATCATTTTCAAAAGTTTGATGACTTACGGCTTACGCCTCACTCTACCTTCCTACCCTGGTGCCCCAACCTGGACAAGCTGATGAGAAAGCCTGGTCTCTCCTTTAGAGCAGGAGAGTCCAATCACAGTCGCCCTGCCTGTGAGATTGGAGGGGACAGAGGAGAAGGACAACTATTATCTGTGCAAGAGGTGGCTCCATCCAGTGGTCATCTCTGAAAGAGTGGTTGTTTAAAAAGAGAGTGAAAGGGGAATAGGGAAAAGCAGCCAGTAGGTGGTGAGCTGGGTCCACCCTCCTGACACTAGAAGGCTCCCCAGTTCCTTAGGTGCCTGTGCTGCTGCCCCCACCTCTGCTGCAGCACAGATCCTGACTGCTGGGGTCAAGGGAACAATACTCATAACCTCACTGTGGCACAGCAAAGGGATTAGTTCAAACAGGAGAAGCCAGGGATCCTTAAACTCTATAAAGAAACTGGTTGTCATGGGTGAAGCTCCTAATCCTAATAGCATTAGTTTCAGGCTCTTGGGAAGAAAAAATTAATAAATACCAGGGTAGAGAGGCACCCCCCACACACATACACACACCTGAAGTATATCCAGGGACTAAGAGCAAAAGCAGTTCCAGTTTAGGACAGGAGGAAGGATAAAGGTATAGGAACCGCAAACAGACGCGTGGTTAAAGGAGGGAGGTTCACTATAAGCAGAAACCATGTGACTTTTCCTATAGACTGATGGAATTTTCACATCTTGGAGGTATAACTATGCATTTGTGAAAACTCACTACTCTTAAAACAGTATGTGTATTGAAAACAACAAAAATGTTTTCACATGCTGGGAGAATGTTTAGCTCTCCTGACCTCCGACTGCTACATACTCAGCACTTTCTTCCACCACCTCGGGGTCCTTAGAACTGAAAGGTCTGGCGAAGAAGGACACGGGCTGCAACAGGGCTTTCCTGGTATGAGTTTGACATTAGTAAACACCCTCTAGGGCTCACCTGCCCTCATTCACACAACTGATGAGAGTGGCAGTGCTCCCAGTGCTCACCTCTGAGATGACACCATGTCTGGGAATGCCGTGGTCTGAAACACGGCAGTGCATCCAACAGGTCTCCCCAGACGGGCGGCCTGGGTGTACCCTAACCTACTCCTTGTGCAGCGGCATCACGTCTCCCCAGAGCAGGTCTCGGGCCGTTTTCAAAACGACTCTGTGCCTGCTCTCTGCGAAACATATTTCAACGCAACATGTGTCCCACTCTGGAAATTTTCTCTGTCGATGACTATGAGGTGAAGCAGTGACAGAACCCAGAGCCTAGGTCATGAGAAACAGGTCCCTGGGACATACTCCCCAGTGTCACATAAACATCAGCTCTGCACCAAGAAGCATATTTCACAATAATTTCAAAACCACCAATAATATCTAAAGAGGCGCCCTGTCTCCTAGCTCTAGGAGTCCCTCAGGAGCCCAGCTGTCCCTAAACCCCCTCCCTGAGTTGGGTGGCACATCCCACCCTGTGGTTTCAGCAGCGCATGTGAGGACTGTGCCTGCTCCCTCACCTTGGAGCTGCCTCCAGAGTGCGTGTGGAGCCGGCCCATGAAGGCCAGCGCCTACTTTCTTCTGGAACAGGACTCACCTTGCAGCGTTCCATTTTCGTGGCCTGTGGGAAATGGCATCTCAGCCAGGCCCTCAAAATCCCTTGGGCCACCCCTCACCTCACATGGCTCCAGCATGCAGTGCAGCGCCACACCAAAGGAAGTGGTAGAAATGCCCCAAATTTCCACTTTGCCTGAAAAGCACAGGCGCAGGAGGTGGTGCCCTGCCCCTCAATGAAGGCCACGCTGTTTTTGAAGGGAAGTGGCAGAAATGAGGGGAGCCGCGTAAGCTGCTCTTGCAACGGTTTCCAGTGCTTTTATGGGTCCTCAAGGTGATCTTTCTTTGGCTGGAAGACCTGCAGTCTGAGGTCCCAAGGCTGCACCCACTTCCCATCAGCAGATGTTCAAGGCTGGGCAGGATCAAGGGCTAGATAAGGACTGGCCTGCCGGGGGGCTGACCCCAGGGGATCTGCGTGCAGGTGAGACCTCCTGGAGGTGATGGAAAAGATATGGAGGGGACCATAGCAGAAGACTTGGTGGTTGGGTGTCAAATCTTTGTTGTCTTTCCTAAGCTTCCAGTGGGAAAGCAAATGAGGAAGGGTCAGGAGGTGAAGAGGAAGTGGTTATAGCTGAGTGAGAGGTTGTAACAGGATAATTCCCGCCATCCCTGGCCCTGACTCACCTCGTAAGTCTCCTGAGTTGTGCTTGTTATAGAGATGGCCGTATGGTAATGTTTGGGTTCAGGAAGTGCAAAGTCACTTTTCCATCAGGACAGGCAGATGGACACTCTTTGAGGGATAGGTTTGGGGACCTGAATATACCCCTCTGTCACATGGGACTGGGCTGAGAAAGTTTGCTGTTAAGATCAAGTGCCTGTGGGCCTGTGATGACTTTGTATGTGTCTGAAAACCAGTTATTCAATAAGTATCAACCTCCTCTTGTGTAACAGGCCATCTAGTAGGTACTGTAGTGAATGAAAAGAAATATCCCTGTCTCTTTGATGCTGTCATTGTAGGAGACAAGAAGCAAAAGATACAGTGAGGTATGTAATCTATCAGATGGTGCTTAGTTCTAAGAAAAGAGAGAAAGCAGGTGAGGAGTGTGGAGGGCCTTGGCTGTGCGTTTGTCTGGGCCATTGTCTCTGAGGGTTTGTGCATCTGTGTGTCTGCATCTGGGTGTGTGTAAATGCATGTTCAGTGAGAAAGCCTGCGTGATTTTATATGTCTGTCTGGGGGGCTATGTGTGTATGTCCTTATAATCTGGAATGCTTAATCTGGTGCGTAATTGCCCCGATAGCACCCCTCTCATCCTGTTTAATTGAATTGGTTGGCACAGAGAAATCCTTGTCTTCTTTCTGATTATATTAATCATGTATTTTATTTTTTATATTTTATTTTATTTCATATTTTATTTTATATTTTGACATCTTCGGTGGGCTTCCAGACAGAGGGAGACACTGACCTTCCCAGGGGCACCTAATTCCATTTTGGTGGTGAATGGCTTGCCTGGAGCACATCTTCACTGCATACTTGATCCAGGGCCACACCCCTACAAACCTCTTTATTTACCTCTCACACACCA
Organism: Macroglossus sobrinus; assembly: GCA_004027375.1. Lineage (NCBI taxonomy): Eukaryota > Metazoa > Chordata > Mammalia > Chiroptera > Pteropodidae > Macroglossus > Macroglossus sobrinus. The sequence goes on from PVKZ01004826.1 coordinate 5,709, forward strand.
GGGCAATATGTCTCTTGGTGTTAACCAGCCCAGGGCCCCCACAGCTAAGGATAGGCACTATGTCCCAAAACCTCCTGGTATTTTTCAAACTAGCCAGTTGTAGCTGCTCACTCTGTCCTAGATTTTTGTCTCAATCCAGTTTCTGCCTTCTGAGGGAACTGGATGCATCCCTTGTGGCAGTGACTGGCCTGGCATGCCTCTTTATCTGGGGGAAGTGTAAGTAATAAAAATCTTTCAATGGTATTGGCTTGTTCTTGTTGTCATTCAGCTACCTTCATAAATTAAAATTGAGGTACAAATTAGTCTTATCCTAAGGAGAAAGAGTTCAGGTAAAACAGTGGAGCTACCATGGGATTGGGTGAGTAAGGTCTGCAGTGGACTCGGTGCCTACTGAGGAGCCCACGACAGAGGTGAAGGACATGGGTGCTGAGTGAAGAGATATCTGCCTTTGGTTCCTTCATTGATCTCTAGGTAGAAATGCAAAGTGAAAAAGGGAAAAGTCATAAGGGTGTATTTCTAGATGCATTTAGAACAGTGGGCATAGGGGGCTGGAACATCATAACTCCAGCCATTTGAGGCCCGGACTCTGCATTCCACAGGCTCCTACTGTGCATTTTTTGTAGAAATGTGTTTATTATGTCCGGTGGTAAAATCCCTTCACCATTAGGAGGAGCTAAAACACTCCTTTTGGGGATTGGTTTGGGAGCCAGGAGACAACCCTCTGCCACATGGGATAGAAGTGAAAACAATTCACTCAGTGAAGATCTGGGCCTATGATGAGGTTCATGTAAAACTTTGTGTCTGTCTCTTTGTGAGCTCTGATATTCAATAACTATCTCTCCTACGGTGTGACAGACCTAGTGGGTACTGTGGTGAACAAAACAAAAAATATTTCTTTTCACTTTAAAGCTGATGTTCCATGAGACAAGAAATAACATATATAAGTTAAACTAAACCACTTATCTGATGGGGATTAGTCCTAGAGAGAGAAAGGAAACTGGGGAGGAGTGCAGATGGCTTGGAATTGTGTGTCTACAGGAACATATGTATCTCTGAGCCATTAACTCTGAGGGTTTGTGAATTTGTGTGTCTATGTCTATATGCGCCCACCTATATGTGCCATGGAAAAGTCCATATGATTTTTGTATGTCTCCTTAAGGAGCTGTGTTCTTTGAAATGTAGAATGTTTTTATATCATGTTCTTGCCTAATTTTCCTGCTAGCACATTCCTTACCATGTTGAATAGAATTGGTGAGAGCAGATATCCTTGTTTTCTCTCTGATCTTAGAGAGAAAGCCTTTAGTCTTTTGCCATCAAGTATGATGTTAGCTGTGGTTTTTACATTGATGCCTTATTTCAGGATGAGGTAGTTCCCTTCTGTTCATAGGTATTTTTCTTGTCAAGGGGTGTTGAATATTTTCAAATGCCTTTTTGTATCTATTGAGATAATCCTGTATTTTTTTTAAGTTTATTCTCTTACTGGTCTGTTATGTTAGTTCATTTTCAGATGTAAAACCAACATTTCTTTCCTGGGTTAAATCCACTTGGTCATGGTGTATAGTTAATTTTATATGTTGCTAGATTTAGTTTGCTAGTATTTTGTTGAGGATTTTTGCATCTATATTAAAAAGAAGTATTTGTGTACTGCATTATAATGTATTCTATAGTGTAAAATTATCTAATATCGTATATAGGTTATCTGCCTGTATATGTGTATATATGTAGAATATACTATACATACTGTATGTAGTATATTTTTCTAGCATCGGTAGTATGTGGTATAGTATTAGACATAATTTGTATATATTATAGAGAATTAGAAAGTATTATATACAATTAATATTAATTATTAGTTTTATAGTGTATAGCATGTTCAGAAACTATTTTTAAATACACATGCTATAAAATAACTATTACTGAAAACTTTTACCAAAAGCTTTTTATTTTACTTCTATCTATTTAATGTATCAATTCTATTAAGTAGTTAGTCAGACATGAGTGACGGGGGAACAAAGGAATGGAGGCTTAACCCAGAGACTGCCCAAAGAACACCCATTGGTAGTTAAAGAATCCCAGGAGACAAAGGATGGGAGAGTCATACCTATAGCTGGTTTATTCCAGCTACGGGTGCGGGTTCGTGTGCAGAAGGTACTATCCTAACCTACCCTCAACCTCATCCTTGTTATAGTATCATAATAATATGTTTATGCCCAGAAGTTCATGAATCTAATTACAACAGACTGAATTCTGGGTACGCACATGTGCACTAGGCAAAGAGTTATATAGCAGCCAAGTGTCAGTCATAATGACCTCACGTGTCAATCACCTAGGAACTGCCCAAATATAATACAGACCTTCTCACTTCTGCATTGTTACAGCTCTCTTGGCTGAAAACCCGCTCCTCCCTTGGAGTGTACTCTATATTATTTCTTTTATCTTTTCACCTCCTAAATTCCATAGAGCTTCAGCCTTCCTTATAGTGGCCTGTCTCCTTCTAAAATATACCTTTAATAAGTCTTTTCTAGATCTTGCTGACCTGTGATTCTTTGCCGTGTCAGCAGAGATGAATGGAGGAAAATGCTACTTGCACTTCTGCATCGTTACCCTCTCCCCATGCCACAGGGGCGACACGGGAGTGCAAATCACCTCCAAATGGTAACAATTCTTAACAGTTATGTTTAGATTACCCATAGAAACTCTGTGAGACATTAAAGTCAATTATTGTCCCAAGATATTTTCTGGCTGACAATTTTGTAATGCAGATAGCACAAAATTATATTTTTGTAAACCCAGGTAAAATAAAGATATGTCTATTTTACTTAAGCCAACAAACATAAACAAGCTTTTATTTACTAAGCATTTGGGTTAGTTTCTATCTTATTGAGAATTTTAGAATATTCACGCTTTACAATTGCTCGCCTTTAAATCAATTAATTTTAACTTATTAAATTAATTTTAACAACACCAAAATTATCTCATACTTACTACATACCTAGATACATATAGACAGAGACCTTTTAGCCATGAAACAGGCAGAGCAATGCAAAATTGACTAGTTTATAAAAGAATAGTTTTGGGAGCTGGAATAAAAAGGTACTTAAAATTTGTATTTATCCTTGGTAAATCAAGTTCAAAATGACCTTCCCCCTTTTGTTTTGATTTAATAAGGATTATCTCTCTGAAATTTACTTTTAACAGTTCTTGGAGAAGACTAGGTATTTACATCTTAAAGGAACAAGGCAAGCCTTTTAAGAGGAATAGAAAAATTTGGGGGATGATAAAAATAATTGGTAGGCTTTGAATTATTTGTAGAGCCACACCTCTGGTCCTATAAAGACTAGATTTGTAAGTCAGGGACAGCTATTTTCAATACCTCAAAGAACTGCCTTGCCATGTAAATAACATAATAGGTTAATCCATTTATTTAATTAATTTAGCTCTATTTTTTTCTTTGTAAATCTTATTGCATAGTTTTATTTTAGATTAGAGGGGAAGGCCTAGGAAATAAAAATTTTTATTAGGTTTTAATATTAGGTTCCAATTTGGCCAAATTTCTGATTATTAGTTATTGAATCCTTCTAATTCTCTTTTAAAAAATTTCTCAATTACAGTTGGCATTCAACATTATCTTATATTAGTCTCAGGTGTTCAGTATAGTGATTAGATATTACTATAATTTACAAAGTGATTCCCCCAATTAGTCTAGCATCCACTTGGCACTATATATACTTATTATAATATTATTGACTACATTCCCTATGCTGTACTTTACATCCCTGTGACTGTTTTGTAAATACCACTCCCTACTTCTTAAGCTGTTTACCGTTTTGACCCAGCCACCCAACCCCACTCCCATCTGGCAACCATCAGTTTGTTCTCTCTATCTATGAGTCTGTTTGTTTTCTTTGTTCATTTATTTTGTTCTTTAGATTCCACATGTAAGTGAGATCATATGGTGTTTGTCTTTCTCTGTCTGACGTATTTCACTTAGCATTATGCCCTCTAAATCCATACGTATTATCACAAATGATAAGATTTCATTTTTATGGCCAACTAATTTCCATTTTATATATGTACCACAACATCTTTATCTAGTCTTCTATTGATGGGCATTTAGGTTGCTTCCATATCTTGGCTCTTGTGAATAGCACTGCAGTGAATGTAGGGGTGCATATATCTTTTTGAATTAGAGTTTTGGATTTCTTGGGATAAATACCTAGAAGTAGAATTGCTAGATCATAAGGTAGTTCCATCTTTAATTTTTTGAGGAAACTCCAAACTGTGTTCCATAATCACTGTACCAATTTGCAATCCCAATTTGCAACAGTGCACAAGGATTCCCTTTACTCCACATCCTTGTTAACATTTGTTGTTTTTTGATTTATTGATGATAGCACTTTTGATAGGTATGAGGTGTATCCCATTGTCATTTTTATTTCCATTTCTCCCTGATTAGTGGCGTTGAACGTCTTTTCATATGTCTATTGGCCATCTGTATGTCCTCTTTGGAGAAATGTTTGTTCATGTCTTCTGCCCATTATTTAAATGGATTGTCAGTATTTTTGGTGTTGAATTACATGAGTTTTTTAAAAATAAATTTTAGATATTAACCCCTTATCAGATATATCATTGGCAAATATCTTCTCCCATTCAGTTGGTTGTCTTTTTATTTTATTGATGGTTACTTTCACTGTGCAAACACTCTTTAATTTGATATATTTCCATTTGTTTACCTTTTCTTTTGTTTCCCTTGCCTGAGGAGATATATCAGGGAAAAAAAAGATATATAAGAACAATGTCAGAGTTTACTGCCCATGTTTCCTTCTAGAATTTTTATGGTTTCAGCACTTACATTTAAGTCTTTAATCTATTTTGAGTTTATTCTTGTATATGGTGTAAGAAGGTGGTCCACCTTCATTTTTGCATATATCTGTTCAGTTTTCCTAACGCCATTTACTGAAGAGACTGTCCACACCCCAATGTATAGTCTTGCCTCCTTTGTCATAGATTAATTTCCCATAAGTGTTTGTGTTTATTTCTGGGTTCTCTGTACTGTTCCATTGATCTATGTGGTTGTTTTTATGCCAGTTACATGCTATTTTGATTATTATAGCCTTATATTATAGTTAGATATCAAGTAGCATGATACCTCCAACTTCGTTCTTTCTCAAGATCATTGTGGCTATTCGGGGCCTTTTGTGATTCTGTATAAATTTTTGGATAATTTGTTTTAGTTCTGTGAAAAATGCCATTGATATTTTGATAGGGACTGCATTGAATCTATCTATTGCTTTGGGTAGTATGGACATTTTAACAATGTTAATGTACTCATGAGCACAGTATATGCTTTCATTTATTTGTATCTTCTTCAGTTTCTTTCTTCAATGTCTTATAATTTTCTGAGTACAGGTCTTTTACCTCTTTGATTTAATTTATTAAATGTAATTGCAAAATGGATTGTTTTCTTAATTTCTCTTTTTGATAGTTCATCAGTGGTATATAAAAATGCAGCCAATTTCTGAATATTAATTTTGTATCCTGCTAATGCACTGAATTTATTTGTCAGTTCTAAAAGTTCATTTGATGAAATCTTTAGGGTTCTCTCTCTATAGTATTATGTCTTCTGCAAATGACAGTTTCACTCTTCCTTTCTAATTTGGATCTCTTTTACTTCTGTTTCTTTCCTGACTGCTGTGGCTAGGACTTCCAACACTATCCTGAATAAAAGTGGTGAAAGTAGACATCCTTGTCTTGTTTCTTATTTTAAGGAAACCGCTTTTAACTTTTCCCTATTGAGTATGATCTTAGCTGTCCTGTTCCTTCATTTTGGGCATGTTTCTTCATTTTGATTGCCTCTCTGTGTTTGTTTGCTTTTATGTGTTAGGTAGATCTTCTATGTCTCCCAGTCTTGACATGTTTGCTTTATGTAGTAGGTGCCCTTTGGGACCCAATGGCACAGTCTTCTTGATCACATGAGCTGAGAGCTTTAGTAGTGTCTTTTGTGTGGTTTGTTTGTGCCCTCCTGTTGTAATTGAGCCTTGATTGCTGTTGGTATCTCAGTGGATGAGATTGACCCTCATGCTGACTAGCTGTGAGAATTGGCCATGACCATAGTGTATGAGTTACTGTGTGGGGGCTGACTCCTGGAGCAGCATTCACCTTAGTGGGCTCTGGTGCCTGCATATATCACGTTTTGGATGTGCCGCTCGTGGCTAATCAAGTGGCATTCTGAAGCCAGACACCAGGTGTGTTGATTCTTGGGAAGGGCTCTTGTGTAGGCCACGGTCAGCTGCTGCCTGTGACTGACCCGAGTTTACTTGGTAGGACCTAGAAAACAATCTGCAGATTGTTGCTGCGGATCTGGAGGTGCATGGGAGAGGCCATGTTGCAAACTGAGGCTAGCTGCCAACAGTACCAGGCCTAGGTCCACTTAGCCAAAGGTGCAGGGCACCCCAAGACTTGCCACTGCCTGTGGGCTATTAGTAAGTCTCTGCTGCTGAAAGAGCCTTGGGTGGCACTCAAGTTGAGTGAGGCAGGTCTCAGGGATTCACCAGTGTGGGGCAAGTGGTGTTTGCCAGGTTAAAAAGGATTCAGATACGGTGCCAGTGCTGAGCCTGGAATCACAAAACAAAATTCACATAGTACACAAAACAGAAGCAGCAGTCACCCACCTGGAGCTGGCTGAGCCCAAAGAGTTGTCCAAGAAAGACTGCTGCATGGGCCAACACCAGCTACTGAATGTGCCTCCAGCGGGGCTCGATTTGAGTGAAGTGGTGTCCAGGGTGAATCAGGCCAATGCAGTTTCAAATTTGGCCATGTTGGGGGGCAGGCTTATCACAGGAAGGATGGTACCAGCTTGCCAGCTATGTAGGAGGAGGGCTCAACACAGGGACAATAGTGGCTGTCCCAACAGCCACACAACTCAGGTTCTCCCTGTATGTCTCTAGCACCTTCCAAGCTGCTATTCTTCTACCAGAGCCCAGAGTGAATGCCTGGGAGTGAATGAGTCTGTGGACAGCCCCTTTAAGAAGAATGCTTGGGTTTCCAGTGGCCTTCTATCTCACCTGAAATGTCAGAATCCTCGCTGATTTTCATAACTAGATTTTGTGGGGGCTTTTCTTTCTGGCACTGGTGCTCCAGGCTGAGGAGATCAGTGTAGGGCTGGGATACCTCGTTTCTCAGGGGATACCTCTGAAGCTGAAGTTTCCTTTCTAATTCCCAACTATCACATGTGGGTGTGGGGGGTCAGCCATTTTTATGTCTCCAACCCTCCTATCAGTGGTGGGAGGGGAGGCATGTGGGGCGGAGAGGACACAGAGCAGGCTCTGCTACACAGAAGAGAAACTTTGGCTGGCATCACCACCACCTCAGTTGGGGAACCACGAGACCCCCACATCCTGCCCTGAGAACAACAGGACTTGGCACACAAGGTCATTTGGCTGTGTTTATCATGGGGATGCTGCTGGTGCTAGTGCTGTTGAAGGGTGGTGAGGGCTTGGCAGGGTCTTTTTGAAAGCCTGACTACTAAACCAAAAAGGAATACCCTACATCTTTCAGTCATTAAAGCTTTTGGAATCTTCCAAAAGCTTTGTAAAACAATCTATAACTCCATTTTCCTCAGTGACAGTCACACCTCAAAAACCACAGCAAAATCATCAACACCTCTAGTTTCTTCAGTCCCCCAAAATGTGACAGTTACTACCTTGAAACCCATAGAAATATCTAAAATGTCAACACCAAAGGTCTCAGAAAATATAATTTCTACCACCTTAAATTCTACACCCAAAATAACAAGTGTTTCACAAAACACATTCTAGATGTCAACATCCATGATGACACAACCCACAATAGTTGGGCGACATCAGTTTCTTCATCAATAACTCACAGCAACTATAAATTCTAAAGAAAATAAAAGATCAAAATTTGATATTGGCAGTTTTGTTAGTTGTATTGCATTAACACTGGGAATTTTATCTTCTGCACATTGGATGCAAAACGTACTATTCAAGAAGAGGTATTCCATATAGAACCATAGATGAACATGATGCTATCATTTAAGGAAATCCAAGGACCAATGAAAATAAGATTGATGCAACCCTATCAATTAGTTTAAGACAATATCGTCTTTTCAAAAATAGTATAAACAGGCCATGCATATAATGTACAATGTATTATATAAATATGTGAAGATTCTTCATGATTCATAAAGGTAAAGAGGGCTTGGTTAGGGTTTTTAAGGAACATTTGGGGCATACAGTTTATGCAATAACTTTTAGAAAATATATAGTAAGACAAAAAAAATCCTGTCTCATTTTCTTGTGGTATTTGTGACATAGAGCTAGTAATTGAAAGACATCATCACTCAAGGGCATGACGCCATTGGGACATACAAATAAGGAGCTTTTTATGGCACTCAGGATGTTGATTGTCTTTGTTGCTCACACAAAGAATTTCAGTGCTATTCAGGGCTAGATGTATTCTAAATACTAATGCACATAGCAGAAATTTTATGAGTAAATCAGGCCTTAAGCTTAATTTTAGTTTAAGTGTCTCTTCAGAAAGCATCGATAGTTTATATGTTTTAAAGCTTAGTACTTGGTTGAAAATCGAAATGCATCCTTCTGCCCAAAATGAGAGATAAAATAAAAAGAGAGTGAGAGAGAGAAAAACAATATCTGGACTTAGCATTGTTAGAGAGCCACTGGAGAGCCTATATTTTTATTAGTAACTTCTTTTGAGCTTTCAATTGCAGTTGATATAATTATCTTCTTTTTCTCTGCATGATTTCAGCAAATTTTAATGTTTAACATGATAATGTTTTAATGAATTTAGTTCTTAGTATTAAATAAGAAGTTAGATTATTTGCTACTGTGAGACTATTATCACTGGAAAATGCTTTATTTTACATTCAGCTCTTAATTATATATTTAGTGAACATTTTTAAGATGTAGAGCTACTTTCAATATGTAGAAATATTCAATGTAGTGTAAACACATCTAATTTTTAAAAAGCCCTCTATGTGCTTTCCCATACAACACTTAGAATACTGTACAGTCAGAACCATAGATTAACACTCCGTGCCTTTCCCTCAGGTTACTAAACCTACAGGATGAAAATGCTGCATTGTCTTGCACTGTTAATTTTACTAAAAAAATTTGGAGAACAGCATTTTTTTAACTAAAACAACAATGTATTTTGGGATAAATTCTTATGAAGTTTTAAAACAGGAATTTTTAAGACAGGAAACTTCCTGCTTCCTTATTTGGGTATTCCTCAGACCACTTCATGTCTTCCCTTGCTGAAAATGAGGCACTGCCATACCTATTGTTAATGGAGAGAAAAAGCACAGTACACAATATAGGGACACCAATATTAGCCAACATATTTTAGAGTGTTTTCAGTTTTACAGTTTATATTCTGGCACTCAAAACTCTGGGTCAAATTTTGACAAAAGATGCATTTAGTCATACTAAATACTAAGATAGTACTTTTAACTTAGATTGGTCAAAGTAAATCACACCAATTTCTAATACTCTAAAAATGAGCTAAGATGTCCTAATGAATATGCACCTACATTTAATAGGAATTAAATGTAACATGATCAGCTTTTAGTTTACAGATAATATCATATATGAAGAATTTTGATATAAAAGGATCATTTTTACTCACTGTGCATTATGGCCAATTGATGTGATGATTATGGATGATGAAAATTAACCAAAAATAAGGATATGACAAGATGCACGTGACACATACAGTGTAAAAGAAATATTATAAAATATTTGTTTACATTAGTTTTTAAAAGATGTGGACTGATAGGTAAGTTGTATGTTACTAACTTACCCCTAAATGATCTTTCAACTACTGCTTTTGTTTCTTTGCAAAATATACTTAAGATACGTTGTAATTTAAATTTAAGTTGTTTTGTCCTCTACATTCTTGATACTTTAGTACTTCAAATCAGTCAGAACTTTGTATACAGGCCTGAAATTTTCTTGAGTACTTGTTTCTTTAGCACTTTTAAGAGAGGAGGCATCTGAGAAATGCAAAGGGAAGGGCTTACAGAAATGACCACAACTCAGCCAGTTATAGATTAACCACATCCTATTGATCTCTGAATGGCCTTCTGGAAACTCTTGTCATACCTACAAGAGAAAGATCTGTAAATAGATAGGACTGCTGGTCCGGAAATTCCTTCCCCCTTGCAGCCCCAGCCTGAAACTCCCCTCCCCATCCTGGTCAGGAGGTGCACTTAGAACCTCAAAGTAATCACGTGTCCCTTGCATGGACACTGTAAGGGTATATAAATTGTAAGAAATCTAACCAAGAGATGTGCTGTTTAAAGACTCACGCACTCCACAGGCATTAAATTCTCCTTCCTCTAACAAAGTTGTCTGAATGTCCAATTCCTCCATTGGGTGTCGCTTCCTGCAACACCTTGAAAATAAAAAAACATTTTTTTAAGTACTAAATGTCATTGTAAGCCTTTAAAAATTCTGGTGCTTTGGGTTTGAAATAATTCAGGTCTTTTCCCTGTATATAAGTTGTATAATTTGTTAATTTCAAATACCAGTACTTCAATACAGTCAGGTTTCTTTTTTTTTGGGGGGGGGGTGGTCAATATGCAAAAATTGAGAGAAACAGTAACCCAAGACAATATTTTGCACATTTCCTAAGCATAAATTTATCTTTCTAATTATGTTTACTCAAACAAATGTTAAATTTTGTTTGCATTCCCCGAGAATGTCTTTACTTGAAGATAAAAGCAATTCAGAAGCATATCTAAATATTAGGTAGAATCCAATCAATGATTTAAAGTTTTCCTTGGATAATCCATAAAATGAATAATTCAAATACAGATAAATGAGAGCTGGCAGTATATTACAGAAATAATTTGTATTTTTCATGAAAAAAGTTAAAGCAAATTTCTTACTTTTTTCTTTTTATTATAATGACTAGTTTTCGGTATATCATTGCTACGTAGATACACTTTTACAATAAAATTTTGTTCTCCAAGAAACAACAAAAAAATCCTTTCAATTATCTTGTCATGGTCAGATGGGACAAACAGTAAATATTTCTGGCAATATTTCTGGACTCAAGAAGGTGTAAAGGTTACTACCTTCCCAGGATCTAGAGTTACTTCCAAAAATGGTTGAAGGAAAGAAAACAAAACAGAAAATGTGAAAGCAAGAAGGCAATAGCTATCCCGGAGAGTGATAGAAAGTCATGCCCTATTAGGTGAATTGGGGCTGATTTGACTAGTAAAAATATGTGTTGCCCTGTAATATTCCCTGGCTGGAAAGAAATAGGTTTCTGGTTTAAAAATGAATATTGGTTGATTAGATGTCCCACCATTTGTACAGAGAACCTCTACTCTGAGGGAGAGGGCAACTTATTTGCATAGGGTTAAGAATAGATAAAGTAGCCCCCTTATCTGTAAGGGCCTTGGTAGTTTTCCCATTTATGGTAATTTCAATTTCTTCTAAAGTATTGATATGGAGAAGGGAAAATATCATCCTGCAATCCTCAAAACAAGGGTCCTTATGACTCTGATTAAATTTAGTTTTAAATCCCAGCTCTAGAAGTCATATCTCCCTCCCCACTCCCACCCCGCTACTCCCACCCTCTGTCTCAGGGACTTAGTCTTCCCCTCCTTCTTTACCATAATCAGCAACCCCTGAGGCAATGGAAGAGAGTAGCCAGGACCTGACTAACAGTCACATAGTCCGGACCTTTGGTGGACTCAACATCTGGACCTATATTTCAGCTCCTGAGCCCTAAGGTGGACTGACCCCCTGGCTCACCTCCCACCAGTCAGCTCCCAGCATGACCCCAACCTCTGACCCAGGGTGTCGTGATTTTGGCCTACATCTATCAGAGCTTCGAGCATTAGCTTCCTGTTCTCCTGTATGGTGCCATTCATCAATAAAATAGCCAATACTTCTCCACTGCAAATTCTCAGTGTTTAGTGTTTGGCTTTGCTAGTGCCAGATGGATGACTTCTTTCTGTTTGAGAATAAACCCCTTGCTTGCTTCTGTTCCTTTTCATTTTCTAAATCTTATTTTGGTTTTCTACAATCCTTCATTAGGTAGCCTGGGCTTTTACAGTGAAAGCAGACTCCTTTCTCCTTGTTGAAAAGGAGGGAGGTTTGAACTGATTAATTGGCTTAATTGCTGGAGCAGATTTTAGTAGCTTTATCTTTTTTTTTTTTTTTTTGGATAGTTTTATGTAATTAATCAGCCAGAATTACTAACTTATCAGTATGTGTGGTTGGCCAGTCTGTTTTTTTTTTTTTTTAATCAGAGTTACAAGCACCTCATTTAATCCTTCCAAAAATGCCAAATTGAGCAAATATCATTTAATGATCCCTAAAACTGTCTGAAGACAGTGCTGAATGTTGGATGAAAGTTTTCTCAACATGTTCAAAGAAATCAAGACGGTTTCATCAGGTCTTCACTTACACTGTTGGATTTTCATCCCATCCAGATCTGAGGGAAAAATCTCAGGGATGGGTTGGTATAGCCAGTGGGCTAATACCCTGCATTTTCCCCAGCCTGTTTCTCTTTGTTTTTAAAAGTCCTCTACAGGACTAGTCCAGCAAACCTCACTTAGCCGTTCTGCTGCTGTGCTCTTAAAACCAATAGATGTATTAATTGAAACAGGTCAGAATAGCCAGGATCATTTCTAACAGTTAAATCAGATTTCTTTGTAAGGAAAATATTTAGTTACATTCCTTAATTCTGTTCTAGTTCAAGGGAAGCAAATTATTGCTATTTCTGTGGCAACTTGATCCTGTCTGGCCAATTTCTGCTCCTACAAGTTCTTTCGTGACTGCCCTTCCCCCACCTCAAGGACTCTTCAGCTCACTTCTGTCGTTTCATGGTTTGCCAACTAATTAATGTTTTTACCTCTGTAGCTTGTTGTGGAAAAAAAATCCCAAAACCAATACAACAAAAAACTAAGTAGTAACTCAAATAGAAGGAGAATTAAGATTTATTACCCAGAAAAGCTAGTGCTCTGAATATCTGGGTAGTGTGCTCAATGGCAACATTCCTTATGTACAGGGTTTTTACACAAGCTGGTTGGTTGATTGGAATTTAGACCATTACAAAGCAAAAAAGTCGCTATGGTTGCAAGTAGTAACACTGGCAGAAGGGTGGGAGTTGTCATGGGTAACTGGCCAGAGCAAGGTGTTACAAATTGTTATAAGAAGGGGGAGCTGCCAGGGTACAAAGTGCTACAAGAGGGGGTACTTACATTCCTGGAGCAAAGGTACAAACAGTTACATTGGCAGGTGGATCAGAGTGCAAGTGAGCTCTTGCATGCAGCAAGCACTTTTGCAGAAAGCAAGCATATTTACAGAAGCAGAAGAGAAAGCTGATTAGTTTTTAATGAAATTCCCCATATTTCCTCTAGAGCTGTGTAGGAATGACAAGACTATGTTACATTTGGGGCTCAGCCTTTGGATAAGAATCTGCTGAGCCTCTGCAGGGCATCAATAAACACTGCTTCTTGCTTTATAGTCTCAGTGTTCCGTCTCTCTCTTGAGAATCCTACATTTCCCCTGCTCTAGAGACTGGCTTTTCTCTAAAGAGAGCTGCCAGAATTTCTGGTTTTTCTAGTCTATCTTCACTGGCCTTCTCTTCTGTTTCCCCTGGGTCTGTAAGGACCTTAGAGGAGAGAGAAGGGGGAGGGGAGGGGAGGGAGGACACGTCCAGACAAGGGCGATCAGAATGTACAGGATCTATGGAGCACCTGGAGAGAGGGGGACCTGGGATGTTGGTATTGAGCAGTTTCAGAAGACTTCTTTTGTTCAAAGGCAGTTTATAAAAAATTTTTATTAACTTCCTGGAGAATAGGAAGTCTGTCTGTGCCTTCTATTTCCCAATCAAGGTATGCTCTCCATCCACTCGGTTTAATATTAGAGCCAGCTTTGCCACTCATTTCTAAAATGCAGCAAGGACTAGGGAGTCAGCCCCAGGCCATGAGACAGTCTGGCTAAATGCAACCGTGCCAGGTCAGGACAGGTTCCCCGCTCAACAGCAGAAGCCCTTTAAGCTGAACCACGCATCCTTCCGCTGGCTGTCACTCAGACTGGAAAGGGAACTGCCCAATCAGGGACTCCGCAGAGGCGGCGGGTGGGGCGACACACCTAAAGGGCCTACAGGTTCCTTCTGCTCCAGCCTTGCCGGGGTCCACTCCTCGCTTACCCTTTATGTCTTTGGTGCTGCCTCTGTCCCGCTCTGGTCTGCATGAGAGTCGTAGGCAGAACTCAGGAAGACCCCGGAAACCTAGAGATGGTGAGTGTGGGGCCAGGTGCAGAGACTGTGACGAGGGGCTGATTGGAACCTGCTGGAGCGAGACCGAGACTCGCCGCGGTCAAGTCAGGAGCCTGCGGCCCCGAGTTCCCCCGGGGCGCCCTGGGACCTCAGTCCTGTCCAGCACGCAGCGTGGGCTGGGCCGGCAGCCGGGACCCCGTACGTCCTGCTCGGTCACTGAGCGCGGGAACTCAGGAACCGGAGCCTCTGGGCAGCTCTGCGCCCGCAGCCCCGCGTCTCCCCTGATAGTGCTGTGACCATGGGGAAGGTCATTCGGGGCAGTAGTGACTCCATTTCTGGGGTTCGTGCGTGGAAGGAACTGTGGTCGGTGGGGTCCCCAGTCCTTTTATTTCTCTCGAAGGGCAACCTTTTTTCTCCTGAGTTTTCCAAGTGTTTGGGGATCAGGGTCTCAAATCTACGACCTTGTTCCCCCAGCCTACCTCTTTCTGGGACTGGCAGCAAGTTCCTAAATTTCCAGATCCCTCCTCTCGTATCCTAAGCCAGCTTCCCCTCTGTGATTCACAGCATCATTATCAACTATTTGTCCTCTGGGTGCATTTCAACAGACCCAATATTTTATTTCCCCAGAGCCATGCAACGGCTAAATAAATATTAAAGATTTATATTCCTGTGGATATTACATATGAGACGAAAGCCGAGAATGACCATCGGGAACTATGTTGCCCGTTCCTCTCCGCCAGGACCTCCCTTGGGCACAGACGTCCTGCGAGAAGTCCTTTGGGTGCGGGCTCCTCCTTGAAACGTTCTTGGGTGTTCTCTGCTGTCAGCACTGCCCCTCATGGCGTTTGTCGCTTGAAAACATTTATTGACTTATTTAATTATGTTTTTCAATAGGAGTAAAATGTATTTAATCAATATTATTGAAATAGTGTAAAATAGTTACAAATAGTCACAAAAGAGGTGAATTTCAGGAAAAAAAAACAACCCTCGTATCACATACCATTTTTCATAGAATCCTTCTTTTTACCCCTAGGATGTACAGTAAATTTCTGAGGTTTGCTTTACCTTTGGGTGTTTTAAAATGGAATTTCAGGACAAGTCCTGAAATTGTTCAAATAGATTAATTATTTACAAACCAATTTCCTTCTTTGGAAATAATAAGTAACTGACAGCTCCCCTCCCCCAAAGGAATAGATAGAATTTTTTTGTTAAACTAGTGAAAAACTCTTACATTTTCTTCCTTTCCATATAAATGCTGGGTTTATGTGTTTTTTTTGGTGGATTCTTCAAACACTGAGTTCATGTCATTTAAAATATTGTTGTGGAAAAGTATCCCAAAAATTCCAAAACCCAGTCCAACGAAAGAAAAACCGAGCAGTAACTAACTTGGAGAGAAGAATTCAAAATTTATTACTTTGAAAATCTAGGCAGTGGGCTCAGTTGAAATATTGTTTATATTATAGAATTTTTACACAAGCTAATTAGTCAGTTTGAACTAAAGCCTTCACAAATGACTGGGTTGCTATGGAGACTATAAATAATGACATTGGTAAGACAGGGAGCTGTCTGCCCTTGCTGACAGATACAAATTGTTACAGAAAGCCAAGCAGCTAGGGTACAAACAGTTAAATTTGCAAGTGGATCAGAGTGCAAGGGAGCTTTTGCAGGAGCCCTTGCATGCAGTAAGCTTGTCTACAGAAAGCAAGCATATTTACAGAAGCAGAAAACTGATTCGTTTTTAATGAAATTCCCCAAATTTCCTCTTCAATCAGTAGTGGTCCAAAGCAGAGGCCCTCTTGACCTGCAAAGGGAAGCGCTTGAAGGCCTAGTGGTTCCTCCCCCTGCAGGTGTCCTTCCTGCTCACACCCACCATGGAGAAGCCCTGGACCTTGAGAAGCTGCAACCTGGGAGAGCTTGGGGCACACATGTACCTGGGTGACGGTGATGCTGCCCTTTCTGAGGTTGTGGTTTCCTTAGGCCTCGATGTTTTAGATATTTTATTTGAGTTTTCCATCCACAGTGCAGGTGCACTCAGAGTGTGTTTGCACATATTGAGAAAGTCTGTGACGTTCAGAGGTTCTATCTTGTGGACAAAGAATTATGAATTGGAGAGTTCGTTTGGGTCAGAACTCAAACTGAATCAGGCTGAGTTTCCTCACCATGATAATGGAAGCTTGGGGCAGGGAGTGCTTCCATGCTTGGGGGCGGGGTTGGGCTCCCAGAATTCATTCCTGGGGTAACTCAGGTGTCATAGCACCCATTCTCCTAAAATAACCTGTAGTGACCAGGAAAGCTCTGAACCAATAACTGATAAATTAAAATTTAATTAAATTAAGTCTTCCAAATTTGGTTCACAAAATGGGACTCCATGGTCCATACCCCTCACTTAAATTAGTTAATATGGTGTAGTGTAAATTAAAGAGGACCCTGAAGGGTTGAAAATTGTTATATGAACCCTTTTAGGGAGAAGTGATTATCCCCAGTGTGTTTGTCCTTTGAACAGCTGAATCTGTCCTGTCCTTAAACCTGGAAAGAATGATTGACACCTCACAGTGGATTGCTGCAATCTGAAGGTTGTGGTGGCACCAAATAAAACCCTACACCCAGTTCCCAACATTATGGGAATTACTAACTCCATCCACTTAGCAACACATTCTGCTATCACAGATTTGGGTAAGTCTGTTTCATTCAGTGCCTATGTCAGCGGTCTCTCAGCTGCAGTTGGCCTCACCTCTGTAGGGATGATACACCTTTACCTGGTTCCCCTCAGGGAAGCTCAGCACTGCACAGAGTCTCTACAGGGAAGATCTGAGCTGCGTTTACCTTGCTCAGGAGAACAGGCATGACATGACATTCATGACATTCTCCTTTGTGAACATTATGGACATACATATATTAGAAAAAGAGTCTGGCAAAAAGTGGCTGAACCATTGCCCCAGACATATTATGAGGCCCTGATGCCTTGGATGCATTAAAAAATACTTTAATAAACTGAAGTCCACTTCCTTCCTGAAACCATGAAGCAATAGCTGTAGTCCCTCTCAGCACCCAACATTGTCTAGATTCTTTTTGTATTTGGGATGCAACATATTCTTTGTTTACAAATTTCACTTGAACATATTTATGCTGTTACTTGCAAACTGCCCCATCTTCAATGGGCACCCTACCATCGAAGACCCTACACTGTTTAAATCACCATAAAACAGGCACACCTGGTGGCATCCTCAGAGACCCCTTCACCATAGAAGCTTCATTGACCACTTCTCATGCCTCTTGGAGTCACCCACAATGGCCTTGTAATTTCTGTGTCCCTCTTAGTTATGTTAACTAGATCTTAACCAGTTTTATTAATCTCGTCAACTAGGTTTTTTTGGCTGTTCATTGATTTTTCAGTTACATTAATTTCTTTTCTAATTACTGTTATTTTGTTCTGCTTACTTTGGGTTTAATTTGCTCTTTTGTTGTTTCTTAAGTTAGATGTTTGTATTATTAATAATACATCTTTTTTCTAGAATATTTATTCAATGGCATAAATTTCTCTTTAAGCATTGCTTTTGCTTCCTCCCATAACCTTTCATAAGTTTTATTTTCATTTCATTATTTACAAGTGTGTTGAATTTTCATTTTGGGGTTTTTATTAACTATCTTCCTGTTATTCATTTCTAGATTAACGCCTTAGTGGTATGAAACCATATTTTATATGATTTCCATTCTTTCAAATCTGTTAGTGTGTTTTATGCCCCAGAATATATTCTGCTTTGGTGAATGTCCCATGTGAACTTGAGAAGAATGTGAATTTGGCTGTTGCAAGAAGCATCATATAGATTACAGTGAAATTCGTTTAATATATGGTACAGTTTAGTTCAACTCTCCTTCATGATTGTCTGAAATTCATATACCTGTGGCAGCTTTCTTTTCATTGGTGTTGGCCTGCTACATTTTTTTTCCCTATCCTTTTACCTTTCATCTATCTCTGCCTTTATGTTTTAAGTATCTTTCTTATAAGACAACATCTAATTGTTTTTGGAAATCTGATGTTACTGTATCTTTCAATTGCATTGAGGCCATTAATGATGAAAGTGGTGATTGATTCAGTTGGATTAATATCTACCACACCTTTTACTGTTTGTATGTTGCTCCTGTTCTTTGTTGTTTGTTTTTTTTTTTTTTTGTCTCCTACCTTTTTCTGCCTTCTTTGGCTTTAACTGAGCATTTTACCCGATTCTTTTTTTCTCCCCTCTTAGGATATCAATTACACATATTTTTAAACTATTTTGATTCTTGCCCTTGAGTTTTCAGTATACATTTACAACCACAAGGGCACTTGGAAATGACTAAGGGAGGTACACTTCGTCAGAGTGGCTGGTCAGGAAACATTTTCTCCTGACTGGGGAATGGAGATTTTAAGTTATTTTGCAGGAAAGCACTGCTGACATGTTTATGTAATTTATAATCTTGAGCAAATTTATTATCAAGTCATTGTAGATGTCAGTAAACTGTCCCGCAGTCTGCAGGACTCAGGATAGACTACAGTGGTTCCGCTGGAAAGCACACTTCTGGCATATTATTATCTCAGGGTGTGTGTCCATCTGTGCTAAACATTGGCTGGAAGTAGCCCTGAGGCACAGGAGTATAGGGATTTTGCAGTCTAAGTTGTCATGCCTTCTTTATCGTGTCTGAACTCCAATT
Organism: Macroglossus sobrinus; assembly: GCA_004027375.1. Classification (NCBI taxonomy): domain Eukaryota; kingdom Metazoa; phylum Chordata; class Mammalia; order Chiroptera; family Pteropodidae; genus Macroglossus; species Macroglossus sobrinus. The sequence goes on from PVKZ01004826.1 coordinate 24,681, forward strand.
TCCAAATAATAATTTTCTAGCCTATCAAATCAGACAGAGAGAGAAAGAACTGGGTCTGTGATAAAATTATTGTTTTCTTACAATAATATTTGCATCCAAGCATACCTAGGAAATATTGTGGGTTCAGGTCCAGCAAAAAGCGAGTCACATGAATTTTTTGGTTTCCCAGTGCATGTAATGTTATGTTTACACTATACTGTAGTCTGTTAAGTGTGCAATATCATTATATCTAATACACTAATGTATGTACTTATTTTATTATTTATTTTTTTAAGTTTATTGGGGTAACACTGGTTAATATAATTATATAATTTTCAGGTATACATTATAATTTGACATCTGTATATTTTATTGTGTGATTACCTCCCAAAGTCCAGTTTCCTTCAGCTACCATATATTTGATCCCTTTTACCCACATCACCCTCCCCCTAAACTCTATATTTGAACCCCTTTACCCCATCTGCCTCCCCACTCCTCCCTCACCCCACTAGTAACCACTACTCTATAGTCCTCTGGTAACCACTAGTCTATAGTCTATGTCCATGAGTCTCTGTTTTCCTGTTCATTTGTTGCTTTTAGGTTTATATCCCACATATAAGTGATATCATGTGATTTTCAACTTTTTTCTGTCTGGCTTATTTCGCTTAGCATGATTATCTCAAGGTCCATCCATGTTGACACAAATGGCAGTATTTCATCTCTTCTTATGGCGAAGTAATATTCTATTGTATATATGTACCACTTTAGCCAATCATCTATTGTAGGATACTTCAGTTGCTTCCATGTCCTGGCCACTGTGAATAATGCTGCTATGAACATCAATGTGCACATATCTTTTTGGATATGGGTTTTCCGTCTTTGGGATAAATACCCAGTAGAGGGATTGCTAGATCATATAGTAGATCAGCGTTTAGTTTTTTGAGGAACCTCCATACTGTTTACCATAGTGACTGTACCAATTTGCAGTCCCACCAGCAGTGTATGAGGGTTCCTTTTTCTCCGCATCCTCTCCAGTATTTGTTATTACTTGTCTTGTTGATTATAGCTATTCTAACAGATATGAGATGGTATATCATTGCGGTTTTGATTTGCATTTCCCTGATAGCTAGTGATGTTGAGCCTCTTTTCATATGTTTGTTGGCCATTTATATATCCTCTAGTGAGAAGTGTCTGTTCAGGTCCTCTGCCCATTTTTTGATTGGGTCATTTGTTTTTTTGTTATTATTGAGTCGTATGAGTTCTTTGTATATTTTGGATATTAGGCCCTTATCGGACGTGTTGCTTGCAAATATATTTTCCCATTCGGATGGTTCTCTCTTTACCCTGCTGACAATTTCTTTTGCTGAGCAGAAGCTTTTTAGTTTGATGTAGTCCCATTCACTTATTTTAGCTTTTACTTCCTTTGCTTTTGAGTCCAAATTCATAAAATCCTTTTTAAGTCTAAGGTCCTTGAGTTTCGTTCCTATGTTTTCTTCTGTGCATTTCATTGTTTCAGGTCTCATATTTAGGTCCTTAATCCATTTTGAGTTAATTTTGGTGTGTAGTGATAGACAACTCTAGTTTCATTCTTTTGCAGGTGGCTTTCCAGTTTTCCCAGCATCATTTATTGAAGAGGCTTTCCTTTCTCCACTGTATTTTTGTGTTTTTTTTTGTAAAAAATTATTTGCCTATTTAAATATGGGTTTACTTCTGGTCTCTCAGTTCCGTTCCACTGGTCCATGTGTCTGTTTTGCTGCCAATACCATGCCGTTTTGATTACTGTCACTTTGTAGTATAATTTGAAGTCGGGCAGAGTGATGCCTCCAGCCTTATTCTTTTTTTCTCAAGATGGCTTTGGCAATTCAGAGTCTTTTGTGCTTCCATGTATGTACTTAACTAAAAATACTTTATTGTGGGGATGTAAAATACAGGATAGGGAATATAGTCAATAATATTGTAATAACTATGTGTAATGTCAGGAGAACACTAGATTTATCAGGTGGATTACTTTATGTTATATAATGTCCAGCCACTATGCTGTACACCTGGAAGTAATGAATGTCAACTGTAGTTGAAAAATTAAAAAAAAAATTAATGCTTTATTGCTATAAACTGCTACCATTGTTTTAGCTTTCAGTTAGTCATACTCTTTTTGCTAGTGGAGGGTCTGGTTCCAATATTGATAAAAATACAATTTTTGCAAAGTGCAAAAAAGTGAAGCAAAATAAAATGAGAAATGCCTATACTTCTAATGGCCTGGAGGACATTAGGACAGTATGGCCACCTGGACTTTCATTTTTGTTGATGAGAATAGAAGAAAAATCTTTCAGTTTCCCACTATGTTTTATTCACTGAAACGTCATGCAGATGTGACCCTCTGCCTCATGGAGTGCTGTAAATGGTGGGTAATAAGGAAGGACATGAAAGGTTTTTTTCTCACAAGAAATTGATGTTCTTAAATATATATTTGTTTTATTTGTATGACATTTCCATCCTTTCCCAGCATGCTCTTTACCTTACCATTAGAGGAAAATAAGATGTAATGTAATCACTGTAAAAGTGTGAAAATAATTTCTATATGTATATGACACTGTTAAATTTATGAGAAAGTTTGAAGAGAGAATGTTTCTGATGACCAAGTCATAGATTAAATGTTTGGAGATGACAGAGTCATATGTAACCTTCCTATAAATGGAGTCCAGTGCTGTCAGTCTCACACATCCTACTGTACACATATGTTGGATGTTTTAGGACTCAGTGGCCTTTGAGGATGTGGTTGTGACCTTCACCCTGGAGGAGTGGGTCTTACTGGATCCTTCACAGAAGAAACTCTATAGAGATGTGATGTGGGAAACCATCAGGAGCCTGGCCTCAGTGGGTAAGGGTGACAGCTTACCTTCACCTTACCAATTAGAGGATAAGTGTTTTCTGCCCATGAGCATTGTTCTAAGATGTATAATGTGGGAAGGGAAGCCATTGGTCAATAAACTGATCATTGTGACAGCCATTCGTGGACCTAGAATAATTTTTTTATAATTTCAAATACTTTTGATTCATTTTTGTTGGTCTGCATTTTAGGGAAGAAATGGAAAAATTATGACACCACAGATCAGCACAAAAACCATGGGAGAAAACTAAGGTGAGTCACACACATAATAAAAAACATCTTATGTGAGCATCCTGGTATGCTACAAAGTTTTAAAAAGAAGCAACCAAAACAACCCCTTCTCCCAATTTATTCTCAGAACACTTTTACCAAATTACTTTTTTACATATGATATAGATGTTTGGTGTTTGCTAAATAGTTCACTTGCAAACAATAGAAATAAACCCTATATTTAATATTTATATATTGTTATTTCAATAATAACAAGGCAAAGTTCTTTATAGAACATTCGGTATGTCCAATTTCAAACAATGTAGACAAGGCCGAAAACCTATATTTTTGGTATAAGTCATAAAAATATAGTTTAAACATTTTACTAATAAGTCATTAATGTGCATCTTGGTTTTTACAGAAGTCATATGATAGACAAAATCTATGCAATAAAAGAGAGTAGTCAATGTGGAGAAAACTTCAATGTTATTCCAAATCTCAGTCTGAACAAGAAAACTCTTCCTGGAGTAAAACCAGGGGAAAATCATGTGTGTGATAAAGGCTTCATGCAGCAACCATCTCATAATAGGTATATAAAACGTTACAGCAGACACAAGCTGTGTGAGTATCTGATATATGGGAACAAGCCATATAAATGTAAGGAACGTGGGAGAGCTTTTAGTTCTTCAACTTCACTTCAAATACATGAAGGATCCCACCTTGGACAGAAACCCTATTATTGTAAACGATGTGAAAAAACTTATAGATATCATGAAACTCTTAAAACACATGAAAAGACTCACAAAGGAGAGAAGCCCTATGAATGTAAAGAATGTGGAAAAGCCTACACATCTTATCAAGGTCTTCAGTCACATGAAAGGACTCATACAGGAGTGAAACCCTATAAATGTAAACAATGTGGTAAAGTCTTTAGATATCATAAAACCTTAAAAACACATAAAAGGTCTCACACAAGAAAGAAACCCTATGGATGTAAAAAATGTAATAAAGATTTCAGTTCTCTACATTCTCTTCAAAGACATGAAAGAAGTCATACTGGGAAAAAGACCTACAAATGTAAGGAATGTGGGAAGGCCTTTAGTGCTCTGTCAAGCCTTCGAGTACACATGAGCACTCATACAGGAGAAGGACCTTATAAATGTAAGAAATGTGAGAAAGCATTTATTTTTTCCAGCTCATTTCAAAGCCATGAAAGGACTCACAGTGGAGAGAAACTCTATGAATGTGAAGAATATGGTAAAGCCTTCAGCGTTTACATTTCTCTCCAAACACACGAAATAAATCATACTGGGGAGAAACCCTCTGTATGTAAACAATTTAGAAAAGCCTTGAGTTCTTCAAATTCTCTTCAAATACATGAAACCATCCACACTGGAGAGAAAAACTGTCAGTGTAAACAATGTGCAAAAGCCTTCGGATATTATCTAAGTATGATAGCACATGAAAGAACTCACAAAGGAGAGAAACCCTACGTGTGTAAAGAATGTGGAAAAGCCTTCACACGTTATCAAGATCTTCAGTCACATAAAAGGATTCACACAGGAGTGAAACTATATGAGTGTAAACAATGTGGTAAAGCTTTCAGGTCTCATCTCTGTTTCCAAATACATGAAAGAAATCACAGTGTAGAAAAATCTTTCGAATGTAACCAGTGTGGTAAAGTCTTCAGTTCAGCCAGTCATCTTCGAAGACATGAAAGAAATCACACTGGAGAGAAACCCCACAAATGTCAAAAATGTAGTAAATCATTTATTTCACCTAGTGATCTTCAAAGACATGAAAATATTCACACTGGAGAAAAACCCTATGAATGTAAACAATGTGGAAAAGCCTACCGACATCATAGTTCTTTACAAACACATGAAAGAATTCATTCTTGAGATCAACCCTATGAATGTAAGGAATGTGGAAAAGCATTCAGATACTCCTCTAGTTTTCGAAAACATAAAAGGACTCACACTGGAGAGAAACCCTATAAATGTAAAAAATGTAATAAAGCCTTCAGGTATCCCAGTGATCTTCAAAAACATGAAATAACTCACATTCAAGAGAAGCCTTATGAATGTAAGGAGTGTGGAAAGGCCTTCAGAGTTCAGAGTTCCTTACAAACACATGAAAGAACTCACACTGGAGAGAAACCTTATGAATGTAAAAAATGTAGAAAAGCATTCAGGTGTTCCACTTCTCTTTGAATACATGAAAGGACTCACACTGGAGAGAAACCCTATGAATGTAAACAATGTGGTAAAGCCTATATAGATCACAAATTCTTCCAAGCACACAAACGAACTCATACTGGAGAGAAACCCTACGAATGTAAGCAATGCGCTAAAGCATTTATTTGTCATAGTTATCTTCGAAGACATGAAGGAACTCACATGGAGGGAAACCCTGTAAATACAAAGCATGTAGTGTAGCATTCAGGTGTCCAGGTTATCTTAAAAAACATGAAAAATTACACAAGAGAGAACCCCAGTGAATGTAAACAATGCATTAAGCCGACAGATAAGTTTCTTACAAACACACAAAAGGCCTCACAGCAAAGATCTTGTGACTAATAAGCAATGTGGTAAAGCTTTCAATTCTCATCTAAGTTTCCAAATACACAACACAAATCATACTAGAAGGAAACCCTATGAATGTAAAAAATGTAGTAAAGCATTTAGGTGTCCCAGTTACCTCTGGATACATGAAAAAACACTCATGTTGGAGAGAACTATGTAACATTGTAGTAAAACCTTCATTTTTCACACAACCATTTGAAGACTCATGAGAACGTGCACTGTGGAGACACTATATGAGTGTTCATGATGTGGGGAAATCTTTATTATCCCAGTTGGTTTTTCTGAAGGCATGAAGTGACTAACTATTGGATTTGAATGTAAATGAGTAAAAACTGCCACCAGAAACAAATATAATGGAAGTAACAGGAGAAAGCTTGGAGGCAATTAAACCACATCTAATGTTCCAGAAAACTTTCAACATGAAAGAGTTGCTATTAAAGTTGTAAATACGTTGTATTTATCAAGCCTCTTTCTGAAACTACATCACTGGAATGTGTATTTCTGCTACTATTTTCAGAAATGAATACTGAGGTAAGTTGATTCTGAGTCATCTTTCAGCAATATGTAAGATTAATAGGTAATGATTTCCTCAAAATTGTGAATGTTTTTCTCTCTCCACCCCCCTCATTTTAAAACCTATTGTATCCATGGGTCAGTTAAAGTGTATTTGTAATACAACATTAGGTTTAACTTATTGATGTTTTTTTTTCTTTTCTTTCTTTCATAATATTTTGTTTGTTTTGTGTTAGGGTTCATGAAAAATGAAAGTTTGTTGTTTGGGATTTTCCTACTAGCCTTGCGACAGTACCTGAATATCTCTAATTGAATATACCCTATCTCTCTAGCAAAATTTTTTTTGCGGGGGGGGAGGTGGGGTGGGGTGGTGGTGATAGGTATAAGAGCCTTTTCAATTTTTATACTAAAAAACATTTGGAATAAATTTTTATGTATGGCAAGTTAATGAAAGAACGTAGTTTGGTGTTCATTATTCATTTTGTATTTGGGCCTTTGCTTTTTGTCCTTCCTTTCAATTGTATTTGGTGAATAGACTTTAAGAAGAGAGACCTGTCATAGAATAAAACTAGACTGGGAGATATCCTGCCTTATTGGTAAGAGCAAGAACTAGATTTTTCAGAATGCATCTCCTTTATGGTTGCATCTTAGCATTTGGAAGGGAGAAATGAAGAATACGTTAGTCAGATTTTGTGATCACCATACTGAGAAAGAGGCAGATGTATAGGAACTTTAAGGACTGTCTTTCACACAATTTTCCAGAGTCTTTGCCCTTCCAATTGAGACTGTTCTCAGAACTACCACCCACTGTTTGATTTCCATTTTCTTATTGGTATAGGTTTCCACTGATAAATTTTGACAAAATCCATATTAAAGTTCCATCAACATGTGGATTTTTCTGTAAGCCTTCTTGTGTGCACCAGGAAATTAACTTAGACTTTCCTGCTTGAGAGTATTCTCTGATTCCCCTCTTCTCTGGATTATACCCATAGAGCGTCTAATTTGTATAAGAAACAGTTTTATGCTGTTAGTGATGCTAATGAGTATGTTTTCCTAATTCATCACGACATCTGCAATGGTGTCATCAAAAAGAATGACATAGGTGTTCTTTTTTCCTCTCCTGCATAGTATACTGGCCGCCTTGACTCAGTCATTTCATGTAAGAATAATTGCCTCCTGTCAGGAAGAAGGAAGGTGTTTCTTATTACTTGTAGCTGAATGTAATCCTGCAATGTGTTTTCAGTTATGTTTAGTTGCATGTAATTAAATGTAGGTGCTTTTTTCTAATGAAGGAACACTTCTCTAGTTTTATGGAGATATTTCATTACTATTTCCAAGCTGTTGTATGCTAATATTGTGTTTTTTCACATATTGGGAGGGTATATGAAAATGTTCCATTATAATTACGAGTTTTCAGATAAACATTGAGATTTTTTTCACTTAATCATTATACACTATGAGTCAATATTATCATGTGCATACAAGTTCACATATTTTTTCAGCTAACTTTATTTTTTATTCTTTTATACTTAAAATTTTTGTCCTGAAACTCACTTTTCATTTATTCTTACTATCAAAAACTCTGATCATGGTTTTTGTCAGTGCCCTCTTGTTGGTGACCTGCAAAATTGTGCATATAGGCAAAAAAGGTGTGTAATGCATTCTAGGAAGAATAACCACAGACCATAATGCACTCTAACTATAACAATAACAGGGTGCTGAAAAGTAATTTTTATAGGAGTTTGGCTTCTGTAGAATGATTAGATTGCCATTCAAGGAAGCAAGACCTTTCTCTGTATGGAATACTGTGAGGAGGTAAACTTCATACTGTCATTGGTATAATCATTGTTTTCTAGAAGGCAGAAACATCATAGTGCAGCTGAATTTAATTTGTAAGAAGTCCCCATTAGTCATACTAGTAAGAAGAGGGGACTATTACTAAATTCTATGATTTGAAACTTTATCTTTTAATATTTTTGAGAGATGGTTACAACATACCCTTTAAATATCTTAGTCTGTCATAGTCAACAGTTACCTTTGATGAAGGAGTTGTGTGACTATTTTCTTCAACAGGAAATAATTTGACCTTACAATGAATGCAAGGCCAGCTCCTGGTCCTCTGGAACAGCTTTTGACTTTCCTCCTTATTATCTAAACACTGATGTATTTCCTATGGTGTATTAGTAACCATTTTTTTAAAAAATAAAATACCTCAGTTAAGATACACAAATTTACTTTTAGGTATTTTACATATTTTTAAAAAATATCTCCTTATGATTCTACTGAGATCTATAGGTCTAGGTAAATTCTGAGAGAATACAACCTAGCAAGGGAGAAAAATAGGACCATTGGTCCAATCAAACCTTTCTCAGAGACTATATACTCTCTATTTCTCAATTACAGTTGACATTCAGGTGTATAACATAGTGGTTAGACATTAATGTAATTTATGAAGTGATCCCTTAGATTAGTCTAGTACCCACTTAGCACTATACATACTTATTAAAATATTATTGACTATATTCCTTATGCTGTACTTCACATCCCTGTGACTATTTTGTAACTACCAATTTATACTTCTAAATCCCTTCACCTTTTTCACCCAGCCCCACAACCCCTCTCCCATCTGGCAACCATCAGTTTGTTCTTTGTATCTATGAGCTGTTTTTTTGTTGTTCATTTATTTTGTTCTTTAGAATCCACATAAAGTGAAATCATATAGTATTTGTCTTTACCTGACTTATTTTACCTAGCATAATACCCTCTCGGTCCATCCATGTTATCCCAAATGGTAAGATTTCATTCTGTTTTATTGTTGGGAGCCATTCTTGCTGAATGCCCTACAGACAGGATTGAAGTTTACTGCAAGCTGGAAGTTTGCAGAGCAGGTGGGCTCGTTACTGAAGGAGGAAGATTGGCTTAATGGATAGCTCCTTACTGAAGGAGGAAGTTTGGCTTAATGGAAAGAGTTGAACGTTCCTTGCCCCAGGGAATAAGAGATGAAAACAGGAACCAGGATGTTTTGAGAGAACTTATGTAAAGGTCAGCAATCATTTGCACATGTGTGGGTGTTGCTTCTCATGCACATCCAAGGGTATATATATGCTGTGCTAAATATACTCAGGGCTCAGTATTCACTGTTAGCCCTCCCTACTATCTTCTGTTTGTCTCTCTTTTTTTTCTCAATCCTCACTCCCCCTCTTGGGAACTGTTCGATCTTAGCTGGCTGGCTCCGGCATTTTATGGGTAAGGTTTCATTGAATGTATGTACCTCATCTTTATCCAATTATTTGTTGATGGGTACTTGAGACTAATGTTCTCTTGATGTTAATGTTTCATTGCCACTCATTGCCATGCACTTAAGAATCAATATACCCAGTTTAGCACAAATAATCAAGACACTTGGTTAAATATAGAAATATTGAAATAAGTTCTTGCAGTCCTGATACTTACATTTAAAAGAAAGTTATTGAACAAATAATAAAGATGTGGTTTATAAGATGGAAATAAGTGATTTGAAGGAAAGTAAACCATTAAATATGTGATAATTGACTGGGTTGTGTATACATCTTTTCATGAGGGTATGAGTCTCAGTGAGTGATTATGTCATTATCAATCACTTGAATTCCACCATGTAATGTACTTTAAAGACTATTAGGAACTGCTTGGGTGCAAAAGTACATAGAGCATAGCAATATAGAATTTCCTGCATTTTTGTGGTCAACAGGAAAGATTCCTATTGATAAAAATGTACATATAGTCCATCTTCATTTTTGCAATTGTTATAAACATTGTGTATATAAAATATGTGGTTATGAATTTGGGCATTGTTATCTGGGATTTGTGACTCCTATTGATTTAGGTCACAGATATTTGTGGTGTCTTACATATTGGAGGGTTTTTTTTTTTACAAATAGTCACCACAAGAGTGTTCTCTTGGGGAGGTGGCATGTTTTTCATCTTTTGATGGCAGTGTTACTATACATTTGTGAAAACACAAGCTCTCCTGAACCTTGATTTTATGTGTTCAACACTTTCCACAGCTGTGGGATCATTCGAAGTGGGAGGGCTCCCAGAATCTGTCCTGGAGTTTAAATCAGGCTCCTCAGACAGATCTCTGGATGTGCTGTGGCTCTGAAACAAAGGTATAGCCCAGGTGGGATCTGCCTGGGGACAGCCTCAGTCATGGGTGTCAGCATCATTTCCTTCCATTGCCATCTTTAGACCATTTCCAACTCCTTGTTTCCCAAGTCAAGCCTGTTTGTTGTACCTGTTTGCTTGTAGTCATCTTTAGAAATCCATGCATATCCCACTTTAGAAGATTTTTCTGAGGCAACATTAAAGGGCTGTGAGTTGAGAAGGTGACAGAAGCAGTAGCAGAACTGATGTCCTGGGCACATTTCCTTTGGCCACACTAATCCCAGTTGTAGCATATTTATTAGATTGGTTTGGTTTAAGTGGTCACACAACACTTAAAAACTGATTGACTTTGAATGAGGCTCTAGAATTTGTTGAAATAGCATTCATTCCATTATCTCCTTCCCCATACTTCTTTATGCATAAAGACTTTAGAAGACTTTTATACATCAGAAGTCTCTAAACCCCACCCCCTTCATAAATTGGACCTAAATTGCTCAAGGCATTCTTGTACCCAAAACTATTCAGCTGGATCTGCACACAATTAGAGACTTGTTAGCAACTGACAGAGTGTCTGTAAATGGAGGGCCCTCCCAAGGTCTAGTTGATGATCCTCTAATGCAAGCTTCCCAAATTGATCTTGGGTCATGGATGCAAAAGCCTCTCAGACTTTTTATACAGATGCCTCCTCATTGAAGAGATACTGATACTTGCAGAATAGAGGCACAAATGCCACCTCTGGCGTACCCCTCCTAGAGGTGTAAGAGTGTTCCCATTTCTTTGATGTAAAGGTCACTTTTCTAGCTAGATACATTGGCCACTTTGGGAGTCACTTGGAAGCGCATGAGAGACTAGGGAGTTTATATTTTTATGGACGACGAGTTGCAACTAATCTGATGGAGTTTACTGCACAGATGCTGTGTTCTTTGCCTAGATCAAACAGGTCATCCCTGCACAAAGATCGGACTCAAGCTTCAGATTGATTAGTCAAATACCAGGTTATCATGCTAGCCCTAGAGAATCCCCTGGTCAAGGATCAAATCCCTTTGCACAGTATTGTAGTTCCTTTGACAATGATCTAGCTTCTCGTTTTATTGACAGCAACAACTCCTTCCACTCTGGCATAAAGAACTGGAAATAACTTGACTCACAATACCCAAGTACAAATCAAAGTTGCTTCCTTCTGTGTGTGTGTTTCTGCATATAGTAACACTCAATCTTAGAGGATCATCTCACTGCTTAGGGTGTTAAATTCACTCACATTTCTGAGACACATACTGACACCTCAGACCTGTTAATGTTGCCATATAGTCTCACATAATACGGTATCATTTAGAATCTTCTAGCCTGAAAGTCTAGGTAAAATTCAAGAGACTTTTCTCCTCTGCCATGGCTAACTTAGTGACTGACAAACGCACTTAATGTGAAAATAAGATACACCATGGACAATGTACTCGTTACACATACTTTCATAGCTGATGAAAGGATCTTTATAAATCTCTTGTGCAAAACAGTAGCCAAGTTGCAAATGCAAAGGAAAAGTCATTGAAGGAAATTAAAAGTTTTAATCCATTGAACACTCCATAATAAAGTGAAGCAGGCTTATTGCTGACATGGAGAAGGTTTTACTGGTTTGGATAGAAGATCAAACTAGGCACAACATTCTCTTAAGCTAAAGCCTAATCTAGAGCAAGGCCATTCAATTCTGTGAAGGCTGAGAGGAAAGTTTAAAGGTAGCAGAGGTTGGTTTATGATATTTAAATGAGCCATCTTTATAACATAAAAATGCAAGGTGAAGCAGTAAGTGCTGCTATAGAAGCTGCAACAAGTTATCCAGATCTAGCTAAGATACTTAGTGAAGGTGACTACACTAAACAACAGGTTTTCAGTGTAGACAAAACAGTCATATATTGGATGAAGATGCTATAGAGAATTTTCACAGCAGAGAGGTCAAAGCCTGGCTTTAAAGCCTCAAAGAACAGGTGTTCTCTCTTATTAGGGCTAATGTAGCTGGTGTTTTAATACGAAGTCAGAACTCATTTCTCACTCTGAAAAATTCTAGGGCCCTTAAGAATTGTGCCATCTACTATGCCTGTGCTCTATAAATCGAATAAGCTTGGATAACAGAACATCTCTTAACAACATGGTTTACTTAAAATTTTAAACCAAACGTGGAGAGCTACTGCTCAGAAATTTTTTTTTTTTCAAAATACTACTGTTCACCTCCCCGCTTTGGTATTCAAGGTGGCATAGAAGGAAAAGGCTGTACACACCTCCTCAAGCCACCAAAATTACAACAAAAATACAGAGCAACCAATACACAGAATTGCCAGAGGTCTGGCTGAACAGAAACCCTGCAATTAGGTCACCTCAAATAAAAGGTCACCTCATAATTGTGGGAGGGGCAGAGACACGAAACAGCCCAGTCCCACGACCGTGTGGTGATCAAGAATTGGAGGGGGTGCTATCTTGGCTGCAGAGCCCTCTCCCCTACCTGAGGAGTGAGGGGGCCCAGCCGCACACTGGACTCCCCATTTAAGGGTTCCAGTGCCAGGAAGAGAAGTCCCCGCAACCTCTGGCTGGGAAAACCAGTGGAGGTTGCATCTGAGACAGAGACCTTCTCCGAGCCTGGGTTTACTCGCTGACGGACTCACTTGCTCTGAGCTCCAATGCTGGGGTAGCTGCTCGAGGTATGCCAGGTATATATGGGGATGCGCTGAGTTGTCAGGCTTCAGGGTGAGGGCTTCAGAAGCAACTGGCTCCTGGAAGGAAGTGCAGGTTGAAACCATGTTCCTTCATTGAGCCTTCCTCTCTCCCAGCCTGCAGACTCATCAGCCTGGATAACAGGTTGCTCCACCCAGGAGATTCCTTGAGACTCCACCTCTCTCAACTGGTAGGCCCACCTAAGCCGCTTCTAGTGATTTATTCTATACAAACAAGCTGTCTCAGCTCTTGCTGAGAACTTTCATAAGATCTCTCAAAGGCTCACAAAACCCAAAGCAGCAGCATCTGGCCTTGGTATATCCCCTGTACCTCTTGCTGAGCAGCCCAAGCCTTGTACCAGTGGCAGCTGGCCCTGGTTTCTGGCTTGGCCCCTTGAGGTACCTATAGGCCCAGCATGGGTGGCAGCCATATGTTGATTGCTTGGTGACTCTTACCAGGTGGTCACAGAGGTACACAGGCTGTGGCTGAACTAGGCCTACAACTGGACCCCTCTTAGGTCTGTGCCAAGAGGCCTCACAACACACCTACTACATAAAGTCACTCTGTGAAGATTAGGAGACTTAGGAGCCCTACCTAATACATAGAAACAGGCACAGGGAGGCAGCCAAAATGGGGAGACAAGCATGTCCCACTTAAAAGAACAGAACAAAGTATATGTGGAATCTAAAGAACAAAACAAAAACAAACTTATAGATACAGAGACTATTTTGAGGGTTACCAGATGGGAAGAGGGTTAGGGGGTTGGTGAAAAAAGGAGAAGGGATTAAAAAGTACAAATTGGTAGTTATAAAATAGTCAGAGATAGAAGTATAGCATAAGGAATTTAGCCAATAATGTAACTATGTACAGTGTCAGAGGGGCATTAGATATGTTGTGGTGGTCATTTTGTTAGTTTTATAGATGTCTAATCACTATGTTGTATACTTGAAACTAAAGTAGTATTTCATGCTGACTATAAATGAACAATAAAAAATTATTAAATAAAAAAAGTAGCTGGTCACCCAAGAGCTCCTCTGGAAATGTACAAGATTAATGTATTTATGCCTGCTAACACAACATCCATTCTGCAGCCCATGGATCAAGGAGTAATTTCAACTTTTAAGTCTTATTGCTTAAGAAATACACGTCATAAGGCAATAGGTGCTACGGAACTGGGCAAAGTAAATTGCAAATCCTCCAGAAAGGATTCACCATTCTAGATGCCATTAAGAACGTTCATAATTCACAAGCAGAGATCAAAATATTAACGTTAATAGGAGTTTGGAAGAAGTCGATTCCAGCCTAATGTATGACTTTGAGAGACTGAAGAATTCATTGCAGTAATTAACTACAGATTTGGTGAAAATATCATGAGAACTAGAAGTAGGGCCTGAAGATGTGACTGAATTGCTGCAATGTAATAAATACTTTAACAGATGAGGTGTTACATCTTTTAGATGAGCAAAGAAAGTGATTTCTTGAGATGGAATGTACTTCTGGTGAAGATGCTTGGAAAATTGTTGAAATAATAAGTGATTTAGAATATTATATAAACTTAGTTTATAAAGCAGTGGCAGGGTTTGAGTAGATTGACTACATTTTTGAAAGAAGTTCTATGGGGTAAAGTGCTATTAAACAGCAGTGCATGCTACAGACAAATCATTTATAAAAGGAAGAGTCGATCAATGTGGAAAACTTCATTGTTGTCTTGTTTTAAGAAATTGCTACTATCACTTCAACTTTCAGCAACCACACATATCAGTCATCAACCATCAATATCCAGGCAAGACTCTTCATCAGGAAAAAGATTACAACTCACTGAAGACTCAGATGATGGTTAGCATTTTTAAACAATAAAGTATTTTTAAATTAAGGTATGTACATTTTTTTTAGACAATGTTATTGCACAGTTAGTATAAACATAACTTTTATCTGCACTAGAACTCTAACAAATCTGTGCTACTCACTTTATTGCAATATTTGCTTTATTGTGGAGGTCTGGAAGCAAACCCACAATATCTCTGAGGTATGCTTGCACCATTGGTTAATATGAAGTTTCAAAACTGAGAAATGTTAGTCCTGCCACTTTGTTTTTTTTTCTTCATGATTGGTTTAGTTGGTTTGGTTCTCTTGCAATTCTCTATAATTTAATAAATTGTCTTGCCACTTTGTATAAAGAAATCAGCTAGTATTATGATAGGTATTGTGTTGAATCTCTAGATTTTTGGGGGGACTAGTGCCATTTCAACGATGTTAAGTTTTCTGATCCATGAAAGTGAAATGTTTTCCCATTTATTGATACCTATTTATTTTTATCAACATATTTTGGAGTTTTCAAATATTCATTTTGTGCTTTTGTGAAATTTATTTCTAGTATTTTATTACTTTTGATTCTATTATAAATGCATCTTAATTTTATTACCAGATTGATCATTAAAAGTGTGTAGAAATACAACTGATCTCTATATTTTGATCTTGAATGTTACAACATTGGTGAACTCAATTATCAATTCCAAAAGTCTTTTTTAGTGGATTCGTTAGTGTTTTCTAAAACAAGATAACTCATCTGGTAGTAGAGATAGTTTTACATCTTTCTAACCAATTTCCTTGCATTTTATTCCTTTTCTTATCTAATGGTTCTGGATAAAATTTCCAATACATTCTTGAATAAAAGACATGATGGCAAGAACAGACATGCTTGTTTTGTTCCTTATCTTTTGGAGAAAGAAAGACTTTCATTATTAAAGATAATATTAGCTGTGGGTTTTCTATAGATGCTCATTATGAGGTTGGGACATTTAATTCTATTTTTGGTATCCTGAGTATTTTTAATAATACAAGAATATTGGATTTTCTTGATTATTTTTTCTGAGTCTGTTGAGATAACCTTGCCATTTTTGCTTTTTACTCTATTAATCTCATTATTACATTAGTGGTTTTTGAGATGTTAACCCAATCGTTCATCCATGAAATAAACTGCAGTTGGGCATAGTGTATAATCTATATTTTTCTGGATTATGTCTGTGATATACTTGGTATCTTTGAAATTAAAATAGTACTGGCCTCATGAAATGAATGTGAAGTGTTGTCTTCATTCTATGTTTAAGAGTTTGTGAAGAATCCATACTAACCTTCTTTGGAAATTTTTGAAAAATTCTGTGTTGAAGCCATCTGGGCCTACGCTTACTTTATGAATGGTTTTTTATTTTTATTAATTCAACCACTTCTCTTGTTACGGTACTATTCAGATTTTCCATTTAGTTTTAAATTATTTCAATAGTTGTGTCTTTCAAGCAATTTATCCATTTCTGTCTCAGTTATCTAATTTTCTGGCATACAATCATTCAGTGAATTTCTTTATAATCTTTATTTCTGTAATATCAACAATCATATCTTTATATCTTCCCGATTCTTTGGATTGTGAATATTCTTTTTTTTTCGCTAGATCAGTTTAACTAAAGATGTTTCAATTTTGTTATTCTTCCTATAGAACCCACATTTGGTTTCATTAATTTTCTGTATGTTTTTGTCTATTCCCTATTTCTTTCATTATTTTTTTTATATTTTACACACTAATTTTTTAAATTTTATTTTTTTCAATTATAGTTGACATGCAATATCATGCACTAATTTTTATTATTTCCTTCTATCTTTCTTTGGGTTTGGCACTGTGAAAATAAAGGAAACTTTTATTCTCTTTGTGAAGGCCTGAGGAGGGAGCCCTCATGTATGTATCACTCGTTGCATTCTACAGAACCAACATGAAGAAAAAAGATAATTATTTTGACAAGGGAGTACATTTTTAACACAGGAATTTCATCTTCTGCTTTTACGAAAATTAAGGAATATTCCTCCCTGCTCTAGTGACAATGGACTACCACTGCTTGAAACTATGAAAAACTGCCACAACATCGAACTCCTTGCTCTTTTCCAATGAACTCTAACTTGAAACAACTCTCTCCAGTTTCCTCCTAAATCTTGATAAAAGCCAACCACTCCTTCATCTTTGTGGACTTGCCTCTGGTTCACCATAGATTGCTTGTCCTGCATTGCAATCTCTACTATTCCCAATAAACTAATCTTGCTGGTAAAATATCTAGCTATTTTATTTTTTGAGGTGACTGCCTCATTTTTTGAAGTCTCAAGGTGAAAAGTTTGGTTATTGATTTGAGATTTTTCTTCTTTGTTAATAATATAAGGTCTAATGGCTCTGATTATTTTTGTTGTTTTAGATACAGACCATAAATTTTGATCCTTTGTCATAATGTCCCTCATTATCTCTAGTAATATTTTTATTTTCAAGTCTATTTTGCCTGACATTTGTATAATCTCTACAGTTTCCATGTGAGTGCTGTTTACAGATATGTCTTTTTTCATGTATTTACTGTAAATCTATTTCAAACTTTGAATCAAAATTGTTTCCTGTACATAGCATATATTTAGATTATTATTATTTTTTTAAATCTGGGGTGACAATAGCTTTCTCTTGTTTAATTTTGTAATCCATTCACATTTAATATTAGTGATATAACTCAAGTATGCCTGCCATTTTACTTTGTTTTCTACTGTTCTCATGTTGTTTTTAAATTCTCTAGTCCTCTTTATAGCTTTCTTTTGCATTAAGTGAATATTTTATTTTACTCCAAATAGCATAACAGTTTTATTAATTAACTGCCCAATCTTCACTAAAATACTTTTGCCCACATTTTTCTCTTTATTGAAATATAAGACAATTAATTGCTTGTATTTACATGTACAATTCAGTGAATTTTTAAAAATTATAGTGGGCACACAATAATATACCATAACTCGCTAAGCAATCACCTCACTAAATCTAGTACCCCTCTTCCCCCTTACATATTTATTACATTATTAACCATCTTTCCCACACTACACTCTACATCTCCATGTCTATTCTGCAACTATCCATTTGTACAGCTTAATCCCTTTGCCTTTTATTGTTCTCCCTAATCCCCCTTCCATTGAGTATCCCTCCAAATATTCTCTGTATCTGAATTTATTTCCATCAAAGCAATATCTTTTTCCATCCCCTTCCTTGTAATCTGTGTGTGTCTTTTAATCTGAAGTGAGTCTCTTGTAGGCAGCATATGTAGGGGTCTTGTTTTCTTATCAATTCAGCCACTCTATCTTTTGGTTGAAGCACTTAATTCTTTTCCATTTGAAGTACTTGTTGATAGGAATGTAGTTATTACCATTCTTTTTATTTTTTTTATTAATACCATTCATTATTCCCGTTTTTGATACACATTTTTTCTTCTTAAAGAAGTCTCTCCAACATTATTTTGTCTTGGAAGCTCTTTTTCTGTCCCTTGACTCTAAATGATAGCTTTGCTGGGTAAAGTGTTCTTGGTTGTAGATCCTGGGTTTTCATCATGTCGAATATTACGTGCCAAGCCCTTCTGTCCTGCGTGCTCTCTTTTGAGAAATCAGCTCCCAGTCTTTTGGGTGCTCCTTTGTAGGTTACTAACTGCTTTTATCTTTCTGCTTTTAAGATTCTCTCTTTGTATTTAATCTTGGCATTTTAATTGTGATGTGTCTTGGGATGGGCTTCTTGGAGTTCCTGGTTTTGGGGACTCTCTGGGCTTCTGGGGGTTTTATGTCTTATTTCCTTCACCAGGCTAGGGAAATTTTCTATCATTTCTTCAAATAGCTCTTCAATATCTTGTTTTTATTCTGGTACCCCTATGAAATGGATGTTTTTACCTTTAATAGTGTCCCATAGGCTCCTTAAATTATTATTATAGTCTTGGCTTCTTTTTTTCTTGCCATCTTTATTGTATGTCCTTGGCTTTTCCATCCTCTATATAGGTCATTTGATCTTTATTCACTTTGTTTATTCCATTTAATATATCTCTCATCTCAGATGTGTTCTTCAGTTCTGATTGGTCTCCTTTTATAATTTCTATTTACATTTTTATGTTTTTAAAATCTCATTGTTAAAGTTCTCACTGAATTCATCCCTAAGTTCATTGAGCATCTTGATAACCAAAGGTTTGAACTCTGCATCTGTTAGATTGCTTGACTCCATTATTTTTGGATTGCTGTTTACTCATATGGTTTCTGCTTTTTTGTCCTTCTATTTTGGCTGCCTTTCTGTATCTGTTTTTATATACTAAGCAAAGCTCCTAAGTCTCCCAGTCTTAAATAGTGCAGCTCTGTATGGTAGATGTTCAGTGGCACAGTCCTGAGAGGCATTCAGCTGTAGGCCAAGTTTAGCCCTAGCCTGTGCCCCTTCCAGGCCGCCTGTTAAGATTCAGCAAGCAATCCACAGATACTGTGCTTATAGTTGCCTCAAAAGGCCACACCAGAAACTAAGGCCAGCTGCCTCCACTATGTGTAGGTGCTGCTCAGCAAGGGGCACCTAAGTGAGGACACACCTAGATGTGGCTTGGGTGGGGCTGTGAGATGGGGGAAGCAGAGTTTCAGGAGATCCTCTGGTTGGAGCGACTTCTGTTATCCAGTTTGATGACAATTAGGTTGTGGTGGTGCTGCTTCCTCACTCTGGGAGGTAGGAAGGCAGCAACAGAGGAACAATGGATGTCACCTGCACTTCTGAACAGAGTGAGTCTTGCCTTGGCCCTCACTCTGACAACTTAGTGTCTCTCTGTAAGTCCCTGTTGTCCCCTGCACAGCTGAACCAGCATTAGTGCTGAGCAAGTAGGTCCATTACTACTAACATCTGCTCACGGACGCGGCCCCTTTAAGAGGTGCCTACAGCTGCTGCTGCTGCTATGGCCTCTGTCCCACTCAGCCACTAGGTACTGAGCAGCCTTGTGTCCTTGCCCCGTCCTACCTGCTGCTATTGTAGAGTGATTTCTCAGTTCTCTCTCTCGTTGTATGGCTTGTTCGTTTAGATTTCAGGCGATTTTCCTTGCTGTTTGCTCCTGTTTGTCACAACTTTGATTTGGTTGCCAGAGACACTATCATTTATGCCATTTTTCTCCCTCTCAGTGAATATTTTCTAATGTAGCATTTTAATTTTAAATAACTTCACTATACTTTCGAAGATTTTTTAAGGTGTTGCTCTACTATTTAACACATACTTCTTATTTTATAAGAATGAGCTTCAGATATACACTAGCTTAATTCCAGTGATACATAGAAATGTTACTCCTATAAAGCTCTACCTTTTTGTCATTTTTCTGGTATGGTCATGCAGATTGCATCTACGAATAATTTAAACCAATAATATACTATATTTCTTTAGTCTAGTCATTTCTATAGCCCAATATAGTTTTGCTCCAACATGGGTGATGGTGGTGGTGAGGCACCAACTCTTGTGCCTGTGCACTTCAGGGAAGGTAGAAATCCCCGGCATTTCCTGCTACTTCCTTTGGCATGGTGCCGCATTGCATCCTGGGAACCTTTTGAGGTGAGGGGTGCCCTGGGGTGCTGAGGGCCTGGCTAAGATCACCATTTTTTTGTAGGCCATGGTTATGGAATTGTGCAAATTGAGTCCTGTCCCGGAAAGCAGTAGGCACTGCCCTTGGTGGGCCGGCTCCACACGCACTCTGGAGGCAGCTCCAAGGTAAGGGAGCAGACGAGGTCAGCACATTCGCTGCTGAGACCAGAAGGTGGGATGTGCCACCGAACTCGGAGAGGAGGTTTAGGGACAGCTGGCCTCCTGAGGGACTCCTAGAGCTTGGAGACAGGGTGCCTCTTTAGATATTATTGGTGGTTTTGAGATTATTGTGAAATGTGCTTCTTGGTGCAGAGCTGATGTTTATGTGACACTGGGGAGTATGTCCCAGGGACCTGTTTCTCATGACCTGGTCTCTGGGTTCTGTCGCTGTTTCACCTCATAGTCATCGACAGAGAAAACTTCCAGAGTGGGACACATGTTGCGTTGAAACATGTTTCGCAGAGAGCAGGCACAGAGTCGTTTTGAAAACGGCCCAAGACCTGCTCTGGGGAGACGTGATGCTGCTGCACAAGGAGTAGGTTAGGGTACACCCAGGCCGCCCGTCTGGGGAGACCTGTTGGATGCACTGCCGTGTTTCAGACCACGGCATTCCCAGACATGGTGTCATCTCAGAGGTGAACACTGGGAGCACTGCCACTCTCATCAGTTGTGTGAATGAGGGCAGGTGAGCCCTAGAGGGTGTTTCCTAATGTCAAACTCGGTACCAGGAAAAGTCGTGTTGCGGCCGTGTCCTTCTTTGCCAGACTTTTCAGTTCTTTCTAAAGACCCCGAGGAAGGAAGTGCTGAATATATAGCAGTCGAAGGTCATGAAAGCTAAACATTCTCTCTCAGCATGTGAAAACATTTTTATTGTTTTTGATGAATTGTTTTTAGTACATACACATACTGTTTTAAGAGTAGTGAGTTTTTACAAATGCATAGTTATACGTCCAAGATGGGAAACACTCCATCAGCCTAAAGGAAAACTCTCGTGGTTCCCACTTACACTGAAGTCCCCACCTTTAACCATGGATCTGTTTGAGGTTCCTACACCTTTGCCTTTTCCAGACTGTCATATGAGTGGAATATCATGTTGCCTCATTAATTCTATTTGGAAAGTCTGATACACATTTGTAAAAGTGCATAATTATACAAACCTTACAATTTTCTTCTGAGTTTAACATTTTTGACATTGTACTTTAGAGGGGCACAGATTATGCCTTTAAAACTGAGGGATTCCACTATTATGAGCTACGTGAATTTGGGTAAGACTGCTTCAGTTTCTTCATTTGCATAATGGGAGGAGTGATGAGAGCAGGGGAGCAAATGAGATACTACTAATAATAAAATCACATCATCTCAACACTGCTAAGAAAACAGAAATTGGCACTAAAAAAAAAAAGGAACCGAGTGAATTTCCTTCACTGTTTAATAAAATAAAAGCTGTCGCTATTTACTCGATGTTTTACAACATCTCCTGGAAGTGTACACATGAAAATGATCCCTGAGAACAGCAAAAATGTCCATAGAAGGCTTTGTGCATCACTGAAACAAAAAACATGTAGCAACTCCTCTTAGCAAAAGGCATAGGAAATTCCCCAGTTTCAGGATGTCAAATACGTCTCCTTTTTGCCACTGGCATTATTACTCAAAATGATACTCTGGGTCTGCAGCTTACCTCAACTTTTCCTTATTGTTCTCTGAACACTCAAAACTTTCTGGTATTTTAACTAGGAAATCATACTGGACTTGCACAGATATCACTCTACTCATAGAAAACCCATGATGATCAAAACCCTTCCTCAAAACTAGGAGGACCTTGAAGGTTTCAATGCGGTACACAAATTTGTCACTCAGTTTGAATACCAGCAAAACAATATGCTATTTCAAAAGGGAGTATCAAATTATTTCAACTGGTATTAAATAGAAATAAATATGACAAATAGCCATGGCCTAAAGCAGTGAGAAGTTTCTCATAACACATACGCATGTCCATACTCATAATCAAATAGCACGTGCTCTAAGTTTCGACCATGGCCATAACAAAGATGAACCATGTGTATACTTTTATCTTTATATGGGAGACCACTGCTGCTAATTACAGGAATACAGGACTTTTAGTATTGCTGTTCATTGTTTAAATTCACACTGAGCAGATCCTCAGGGTTTATAAATCATTGAGGAGAAAAATGGTCAGTGATGACACCCTCTTTGAGGACCCTGCTCTTCATAAGAATATATGATCTGCCCCAGTTCCCTATTATCTCACCTGCTTCCTTTCCTTCAACACCTTTCTTGTCTTACTTAGAAACCAAAACTTTCTCATTTAACCATCTGTCTTTTTTCACAAAAACATAAGCACCAGGCATGTAAGAACATCTTTCATGTATGTATATCCACATCCTAGAGTAACTTGAATGTCTGTGCTAGAGTGAATATGTTTTCAGTCTAAACTTCTTGGCATATGTGGGATGTTGAAAAATTAACATCAAGATTATACTCTCTCAGGAAGAAAGTCTGTGTTAAAGAGGGATTCCGACATTTCTTCTTGCTAGGTTTGTGTTTTCTGACAATATTCCTAAATTTATAAATCTCAGTTTATAAAGCTTATAAAGGACATAACAGGGGTCATACACCTTGCTAAGAAGTACATGATTATATATATATTTTAACTGAGGTACTTTTTTTGAAAAGCATCCAATACATTATAGAAATTATTTCAGTATTTAGATAACAGGAAAGGCAAAAGCTGTTCCAGACAATGAGGTGCTGGCCTTCCACTCCCCGCAAGGCCTACACATAGCCTGTTGAGAAAAAAAAGTCACATACGTCTGTCATCAGACAAAGCTACTCCATGACCATATGGGTCAAGACAAAAGCAAAGGCATTTGTATCTGTAGAAGTGATAAAAGAGAACAGGTTTCCAAAGAATAACAAAAATTCCCCTTTTACTCACTAGTATGATTTGTGCTTCTTATAATTTAGTGGAGAAGCTGTGGAAACATGGCCAGAGGGCCTAACTGATTTTCTAAAGTCTTATAATTCAAGTCATTCTTTCTTCCTTCTAGATAAAAATGATTAAGATTAACCAAGATGGAATTAAATTCATTTCCTCATAGCATCCAATGCAGAAAAGTGTCTTGCTTCCTTGAAAAACAATTAAATTATCACAAGCCAAAAGTATAAGAAGTCCTTTTGAGTGCACTGTTCCTGTTATACCCCCCAGTCATTTATGGTTTGTGGTCATTCTTATTACTAGAATTCATTTCATTACAACTCTCTTTGACTGTATATGTGATTTTGTTGGTATTTGGCCAGAAGGGACTGAAAAAACATGATTGAAGTTTTTAATATTATGAATGACTAAGAAAGTAGTTTTATGCCAAGTAAAAAGTAAAATTTACCTGAGGAAAACATATCTGAATGCGTACACACATAATAATAGTGACAGGATGTATAATGACTAAATGGAGAAAATTACAAATTGGTCTAAAAATCCATAATTACAATGGGGTATTTAAATATATCTCCAGGAAATGAAAAACACAATAATAGTTCTTAGTATGAGTGCTGAGAAAACAGCTAATATAATACTTCTTTTAAAAAAAAGTACAGAAGCATTTATTAGAGTAAATTGCACATAATTTTAATCAAATACACCAAAGATAACTGAAATCATCAAGGGATTATGCTCAGCTCTGAGTAACAGGAAACACCCAGAACTGGCTTGATATGAGGAATGTGCAATTGTCAAAAGCATGGACTGGGTTGGAGCCGCCCCAGTGCAGCAGATGAACAGACTTCTACATGGTTCTTTTGGATGGCACCACTGTAGCTGTCACCGTAGAATCAGAAAACACAAGGTCACTGGCAGTGCTAACAGAACAAGGCCTTTAGTGTACAAATCAGACCCTAGATGAACACAATCCAAGGAAGAGGGAAGTTGTGCTTCATGGAACATTCTCAACCAAGACAGCCTCCATTTGTTGCCCAGTGGACAAACGTGGGCTTGCAGGAGAACTCAAACTGCATTGGATCCTTAATGTTGAATTCTGAAGAACTGTAAAGCCCACACCTTGAACCACGCAGTCAAGCAGGCGGTGGTGGTTTTGAGGATATTCTTGACTGGCAGAGCAAAACTTGAGTAAAACAAACTGGTAGCAAGTATACATGAAGGCTCTATGCTTCTGTCTCTCCTATACAGGCGGCTCCAAAACCTGCCTAATCCCCTTTCACTTCTTTGTTCCAAGTTTCATGTAAATTATGGTTTAGTGATTTCTAACATGGAACCATAAAGGCAATAGATTGTATAGAAAATGTAGTTCACAGCATTACTCACATTGATATAACAGTCAAGGGTCATTCTCTTGGGAGCCATTCTTGCTGAAAGCCCTACAGCTGAATTAATGGATAGTCTATGCAGATGTAGGAAGTTTGGATTAATGGAAAACAGGTGAGAGAAGTTATGTAAATGTCAAGCAATTGTTTACAGGTGTGTGGGTTTTGTTTTTCATGCATTGTCTAGGGTATAAATATGCAGTGTTAAATAAACTCGGGGCCACAGTATTCACTGTGAGCCCTCCCAACTCTATCTTTTGTCTCTCTCTATCTCTCTTTTTCTCTCTTTTCTCAAAACCACTCCCCCTCTCAGGAACCGTTTGATCTTAGCTGGCAGGCTTGGCAATTCTCTGACTCTAAATTTGATTGTCCTAGTACAGGCATTCTCTTCTTAATGCAAACTTCATAGGCCAAATCCCAGCCAGAAGCTATGACAAAAAGCAAAGGACAATAGATGGAAATAATTCACATGAGACTATATGATGAAATTTGCATACTTACAAATATATGGCAAATAGTCACTGGCCACATGTCCCAGCCAAGTGAGCCACCTTGCCGCACTTCTGGCAAAGACCTCACCAAAATGTTCTCAAATCAAATATGCCATGGAAACCATAATGTTCACATTTCACAAATTTCCTGAGGATAAAGCCTACTTAGTGAAGGAGGACCTAAGAGTACTCATAAAAAAGGAGTTCCCCGGACTTTAGCAAACCAAGAAGGACCTCTGGCCATGTTTCCACAGCTTCTCTTCACTAACTGCTGTGTTCATCATCACATGCAATGACTATTTTGTAGTACCCATGAAGCAGAGGGAAAGAACCAGGCGGCACTGAACAATTCCTCTTGCACTGATAAGAGTTCTCTCAATGAGTTGCTTAAGCAGTCTCTGCCCCATAGGTTCCCTCTGTATAAGGATTTCATGAACATATTGGGACCCTTAAAAAAATGTAAAAATAGTCTATGGTCATGCCACCTTGAACGTGTCCCATCTCGTCTGATCTCGGAAGCTAAGCAAGGTCAGGCCTGATTATTACTTGGATGGGAGACTGCTTAGGAATACCAGGTGCTCTAGGCGTTTAAAAAAAACGTAAAAATAAAATCCTACCCTTATTTGATAATAGAAAGAAAAGCCAATTAAAGCCAGCTAAGCTTTTGATTTTTATGTTGTTTGCATCTTCTTGCTCTCAATAGACAAAATTATTTATATATATATAATGTATATGTATATAATGTATATATTTATAATGTATGTATATAATGTATATATACACACACACACACATACACATATATATACATGTACATATGTATTTATATATATGGCAAATATTTCTTGACAAGAAACTAGAAGAAGGCTCTTCAGGGCAATGAAAAGGCAGTTTTCTGTGATGAAAGATTAAATATGTATAATGGGTAAAGGCATATTCAATACTTGCCACAGGAGGCCAGTGGGAAAAAAAATGAACAAATACCAAAGTACATTATTCAATGTTCCTTTCCTCACAGAACAATTACAAAATTACAGAAAAATTAAACCTACTTGCATATTATAGTAAAACACTTCCATTCACCCATGGATCTAACAGACTTCAAAATAGAAACACAAAATGTTTTTAACTGACTAAAAGGGGGAAAATTACTTATTAAACTTAGAAACTTTTGCTTAAAGAGTACCTACAGATTATATCACCTCACTGTTTACTTGCAAAAGTAGTAACTCCATACTACAGAGAATCACTTTGAGAATAAGTCAGTGATAATGACGATATATGTAAACTTTTGTAACATTTCTTTCATGCTGTGAATTTTGAGGGCTATGTAAATTACTTTGCACCAGGCTTATATGTACTACTTACATTAATAGATTTCCTTCCAGTGCAGTTTTCAAGCTGCTTTAAAAGTTAAAATTTTAAAGTTTGTTTTCATTCAGTTATATGGTATCTGTCCAGTGTAAATTCTCACATGGTTTCATAGGGATGTGAGGCAAAATGAAAGTGTTACTATATCATTTACATTCAATAGAATTCTCCCCACTTTGAGTTTTTTCATGGCTTTCCAAGGAAATGAGGCAGCTGGTCTTTTCCATGTTCTTTACATTAATATGGTATATCTCCAGTGTGCAGCCTTACTTGTCCACAAAGGCTCTTTCATATCCCTTATATTCATAAAGTTTCTCTTAGGTATGATGAGTTCTTCCATGATTTTGTAAAGGACTGGGATGACTGAAGGCTTTTTTACAATTTTTAAATTGATAGGATTTCTCTTCAGGGTGAGTTCTTCCCTTTATTCTTCATAATAAACTCAGAGAAATGAATGCTTTCTAACATTCCTTACATTTTTAGGGTCCATCTCCAATCTGGATTATCATGTGTGATCAAACACCTAAAAGATAAATAAAGGCTTTCCTACATTCCTTACATTAACAGAATTTATCTTCAAAATGATTTCTCTCATGTTTACAACAACTACTTGAGAAACTGAAGGCTTTACCACATTTTATACATTTGTAGGGCTTTTATCCACTATGTGTTCTTTTATGCATTCGAGAGTACCTGGGACAACTAAAAGCTTTGCCACACTGCTTACATTGATATGGTTTCTCTACACTATGAGATTTTTTATGAATTCGGAAATAATTGGAACAACTGAAGGATTTCCCACAGTGCTTACATTCATAGGGTTTCGCCCCAGTATGAGTTCTTTTATGATTTTGAAGGGAAAAGATATAATGGAAAGCTTTACCACATTCTTTACATTCATGAGGCTTCTCTCTATTGTGAGTTTTTTTTGTTTTCCGAGATATCTGGGAGAACTGAAAGCTTTACCACATTCCTTACATTCATAGGGCTTTTTTCCTCTGTGTAGCAATTCATGATTTCGAAAGTTTTTGGGACACCTGAAATCTTTCCCACACACCTTACATTTATAAGGTCCATCTCTAGTGTGCTTGATCATGTGTCTTTGAAATCTGCTGAGAGAACTCAAGGCTTTCCCACATTTCATACACTCATAGTGTTTCTCTCTAGTGTGAGTTCTTGCATGTCTACATAAGTGACTTAAACAACTGAACACTTTACCACATTTTGTACATTCATGAGACTTCTTTCCAGTATGAATACTTTTATGTTTTCCGAGGGACCAGGAACAACTGAAAATTTTGCTACATTCCTCACATTCATAGGATATACCTCCATTATGCTTTCTCTCATGTCTACATAAGTTACTTATATAACGGAAGACTTTACCACATGTCGGACATTCATAGGGCTTTTCTCCACTGTTTCCTTTCATGTATTCGAACATACTGGCGATACTTGAAAGCTTTCTCACATTCCTTACATTTATAAAACTTCTCTTCATATTCCTGATACTTGTATTGTTTGGGTCCAGTGTGAGATCTCATGGGGCTATTAAAGGATGAATGATGAATGAAGACTTGTCCACACAACCTGGATTTACGTAGTTTTATTCCAGTAGGAGCTTTCTTCTTCTGATTATGATTTGGAATCTGGCTGGAGGTTTCTCTACACTGACTACCTTCTTTACTTTTACCCAGTCTCTCTACTGTGTGACTGCTGTAAAAATCAGAAGCATAACATTAATACTTAGCTTATTAATGATTTTATATTAATGTATGACTGACATTTTTACCATTTTTAAGGCAAGTGTAGGGTTTGTGCACATTCTGATTGTTCAAAAGTGAATATACTAAAAGCTCTGCAAGAGAGCTAGATCATAGCTATTATGAAAACAGTAATATTCATGAATAGTGTTTCTGTTATACTGTTTCCAAGTGTATTATTTTTCATATACTAAACATCTAGGTCACATTTGAGAAAAATATTTTGATGAACATATTCTAGGAATCAATAAATTTGAAGCTGGACTGATGTGTTTGGTTTCCCTGTTTTTAAAATTCAATGATATTAAGATTCTCTTGTGGGACATTGCTTTCTCATGTGAGTGTGACTCACCTAAGATTTGTTCCATGATTTTTGTGCTGATCGTCATTGTCATGGTCTTCCCATTTTTCTTCTAAAATACATGCTAGAAAAAAAAAGCATTATAAATTATAAAAAAGTATATAAAATCATTAGATTTTGGGTCCACAATGAGCTGTGATCAAGCCTGATTAATTATCAGTGTATTCCCTTTCTACATTTCACTTCTTGTTTGAAACAGCATTGATAAGCAAGCAACACTAGTTTACTGATTGACTAAGTAAGTTAAGAATGTTGTCATCCCTACCTATTGATGCCAGGTTCCTGAAGGTTTCCTACATCACATCTCTGTAGAGTTTCTTCTGGGTCCGATCCAGGAAAGCCCACTCCTCCAGGGTAAACTTCACATTAACATCGTCTAAGGCCAATGAGTCCTAAAACATCCCACATATGTATACAAGAGGATGGGGGAGACAGACAGCACTGAAGATCCATACTTAATTTATAAGAAGTTCACACATGACTCTGAGGTTCCCAACACTTATTCTATGACTTGATCATCAGGCTATTACTTATTGGCCAGTCACTTCCTCATGAATGTAACAACATCATTAACACATGGAATTTATTACTACATTTTCATTGTGATCAAGTCTTCATTGCTCTTTAATGTCAGAATACAGAGCACCTTGGAGATATTCTATACAACTGAAAGAAATATTTCTGTATTAAGCACATCAATTCCCTGTGAGAAAACTCCCATCTCTTTTAATACCACCATATGATGCAGCACTCCATGAAGCACACCATCATATCTGCATAGAGTTTTAATGAATAAGAATAAAGTGAAGACATAGAAGCTTTTTCTTCTCCTCTCATCACCAAACATGAGAGGCCAGGAGGTCTGTGGAAATTCAACTTGTAACAACATGTAGCTGACCATATTGTCCTGAAGTACTCCAGGCCATTAGAAGTAGTCAGGTCCAGCTGGCTGACTGCAAATACTCTTGTGGAGGAGTAGGAATTATAATTTGTTTACATAATATTTATCACAGACTCAGTTTGATCTTCCTTTTTCTGTCTCATTTCATGGAGCTAGGAAGTTATCAGAGTTAGAGCTCAGGCATGACAACTTAGATCTCTACAAAATTCCTATACACATGACTCTCAGGGTTACTTCATACCAATTTTAGGACATATAGACTCATATACTAAAATGATGAGATCACAAAAAAAGTCTTTCTGGCAGAATTGTAACATTGTGATCTGGGTCTCGATGACTCTGAGGAACAGCTTATGATTAGCATTTGTGAGGGCCTTCATTGAAATTCACAGTATTTTCATGTTGAATTTGCAAACGATTACAAAATATATAGAGTTCAACAGTATTTTCCTCTGAAAACTAAAATGTCCTCTTTTTCAAATTTTGGTAGCTAGTGATGCTACTCCCAACTTCTCTCATTTCTGAGCTCCTATGTGAAATATAGCAGCATGACAGCCCATCCCAGACACAGGACTCCCTCAGAAGCATAATTATTCTAAATGCTGGTCCCAGAAAGAGGTCGATAACCCAGTGATGTCTATGTATAGGGAACAGAGAAAAGGTTCCTACTCACCAATTCTGATGCAAAAAAATTGACCTGTTCAGTAGAGCAACAACAAAATAGGAACATCTCTCTTGTTCTATGTAGTAAGGGAATAAGATAAGCTGCCTGGTTTAGCCCTAATTAATCTTTTCCTGTAAAGCATCTGTAGTGCTTTGTTCATAATGAAGTCCCACTTCCTGGTATGTAAAAGTGAGTGAGCATAAGCAGGCCCAAGATTGCTTATCCTTAGAAAAGCTTGCTCACAAAGTTCATTTAGCTGGTATCTAGGAACTTGGATTTGAGGAGTGACACCCCTGCCACCAACTTAACATGTAGAAGTGCCTCAGTGCGCCTAAAGGATTTATGCAAACAATATGGCATAAAGTAAATTCCTGTTTTCCTTTTCAGATGCTATAATTTTGTTACATGTTTGGCAGATCGTGTCTATGTGATCAGTCCCCCAGAACACCCTGGGGACTGAGTCTCTGCTGAGTTTCCCTGGTAAGCAATAATTCATACATGTACTTGCAACTTCTTACTTAGAGAACGAAGCTCATCCCATGTGGTTACACTGAGACACAACACCTGGAAGCTTGCTCCTGGTTTTCTCCAGGCCAAATTTAATTCAATACTAAACAAGAATATAGGCTACTTAATGATTTTTATGAAAGAAAAAATTTTTATTGGGTAATGTCAATAGAATGAAATAAGTGAAAGGATGGCGTGTGTTTTTAGCAAGAATTCAGTGTCACCTAGATGTCACCTCTCCCAAATAATATCTCTACAAAATCTCATAAATCTCCCACATAGACTCTTTCAGAGTCAACAAAAACTATTCCTCCAAACCTGATAGGAAGAACAAATGTCCAAAGGTGAACAAAGTCATCTAAAGAACAAAGTGACAGCCTACTTAACATACATCATAGACTTTTAAGCTATTGGTATAGTATCAGCAGAGAGAAAAAAAAAAAGAGAAAGAAAAAGTCAGCATTTAATATGGAAAGTTGGTCATGGACACAGCAGGCATTGTAGAGCAATGGAAAACATGAACATTTTAATACGCGGAGTAGGTACAAACTGTTATCTAACTGGAAAAATGCATTATATTCCCACTATTCCATGGACAATAGCCAATTTTTTGTAGATTTAAATGTGAAAAATAGAACTAGACCACTTTTAGAATCACAAATAACTGATTATTGACACAAAAATAGGTAAATGTAAGAAAAGAGTAAGCTGGAATCTAAAGAACAGAATAAACAAACAAACAAAACAAACAGGCTCATAAGATAGAGAACAAACCGATGGCTGCCAGATTGTGGTGAGAGGGCAGAGGGTGGGAGGCAGGGATAAAAAAGGTGAAGGGATTAAGAAGTACAAATTGGCAGTTACAAAATAGTCATGGGAATGTAGTCAATAATATTGTAGTAACTATATATAGTTCCCTGTGCATAGTAGACTAATCAGGGGACCGCTTCGTAAAATACAAAAATGTCTGAATATTATGCTATACACCTGAAAGTAATATAAAGTAATACTGAATGTTAACTCTAATATAAAAAAATGGTCTAAAAAAAAGTAAGCGATCAAGCTCAAGACTGATAAATTTAAATATGTTAAATTTAAAGTACTTTAAAAATAAAAAGGGGGAAAATATCTGCAATATATGCAATAAAAAAGGGCAAGTCTTCAGAGTAGAAATGAACAGACACATAATTAAAAAGTGAAAAAGCAAAACATTTAACAGAAGATGAAAGATCATATATGAAAAGTTGAGGGAATAAGAAAATAAACGGTCCAGTAAATTCCATTTCACAGTGATTAGAACAAAGATGAATTAATTTAATAATTCTTCCCCCCCAAAAAATAATCCCAAGTGTTGAAGACAATAATGAATAAATAATAAATCAGGCACAAATGGAGTGGTCAAGTGATACACTCGATTACTATTGCCTATAAATGTGAACTTGATCACTAGCTATATCCCAGAAAAATTTTTTAACACTACTCACAGAATTTATTATATGTTTGCACTTGGAGACTCATACAAGGGTGGCATGGACTAAGATTAAAAAGATCTGGTGTAAAAAGATATTGAATTAAAATGTTGTACACCTAAAACTTATGTAATGTTATTAACCAATGTTACCTCAATTATTTTTTTAAAGTGCATAAAGTGCAGAACAAATGCATAACTGATTTTTTAGAAATCTGAAGGATTTATCCATAGAATGATATAAAAAGAAGCAAAGAGAATAGCGAGAAAAAAAGTGGCGTAGATGATTGTGACTCTGTTCATCCTCTTGTGACCAAATCAAAGTTGTGACAGAAACAAGGAGCAAACAGCAGGGAAAATCACCTGGGATCTAGATGAACAAGCTCTATGAGTAGGGAGAGAAATAAATTAGCCTGCAACAGGAGGAGGCAGGACAGGGCAAGGATGTGAGGCTTCCTGGTCCCGAATGGCTGAGTGGGATGGAGGCTGCAGCAGCCTCTTAAATGGGCTGCGTTCACAAGTGGACTCTCACAGTGATGGACCTGCTGGCTCTGAGCACCCGTGCCGAGGTTGGCTGTGCACATAGGGCACCAGGGACTTATTGGGGAACACTGCGTTGTCAGAGGGCCGAGGCAAGACTCGCTCTGTTCAGAAATGCTGACGGTATCCACTGTTCTGCTGTTGAGCCCTCTGTCCCAGTGTGTGAACATAGCGCCTCCATAGCTGAGATGTCATCAAACTGGATAACAGATGTCGCTCCGTCCAGAGGACTCCCTGAAACCCTGCCTCCCCCAACTTGTGACCCCACCCACGCCACATCCAGGTGTGTCTTCACTTAGTCAGGTGCCCCTTGTTGAGCAGTGCCTAGACTCACACTGGAGGCAGCTGCCTTGGTTTCTGGCGTGGCTTTTTGAGGCAAATGTAAGCATAGCATCTGTGGATTGTTTGCTGAATCTTAACAGGTGGCACTGGAGGGGCACAGGCTGGGGCTAAACTTGGCCTGCAGCTGAACCTCTCACAGGACTGTGCCACTGGACACCTGCTTCACAAATCCACACTAATAAGACCGGGAGACTGAGGAGCTTTGCTTAGTACATAGAAACAGACATGGAAAGGAAGCCAAAATGGGAAGACAAAGAAGCAGAAACCATATGAGAGAACAGAGATCCAGATATAATGGAGTCAAGCAATCTAACGGATGCAGAGTTCACAACACTGGTTATAGAGATGCTCAATGAACTTAGGGGAAGTATAGATGAATTCAGTGAGAACTTCAACAAAGAGATAAAAAACATAAAAATGAAAACAGAAATTGTAAAAGGGAAATTATAAAAGAACACATTATCTGAGATAAAAAGTAAATGTAATAAACAGAGTGAATAAAGAAGATCAAATGACCTATATAGAGGGTGGGGAAGCCAAAGACGCACAATCAGAATGGCAAGAAAAAGGAAGCCAAGACTATAATAATAATTTAAGGAGCCTATGGGACACTATTAAAGGTAAAAATATTCATATCATGGGGTACCGGAATAAAAACAAGATGTTGGAGAGCTATTTGAAGAAATAATGATGGAAAACTTCCCTCACCTTGTGAAGGAAATAGACATAAAACCCCAGGAAGCTCAGAGAGTCCCCAAAACCAGGAACCTAAAGAGGCCCACACCAATACACATCATAATTAAAATGCCAAAGATTAAATACAAAGAGAGAATCTTAAAAGCAGAAAGAGAAAAGCAGTTAGTAACCTACAAAGGAGCACCCAAAAGTCTGGGAGCTGATTTCTCAAAAGAAAGCACACAGGACAGAAGGGCTTGGCACGT
Source organism: Macroglossus sobrinus (assembly GCA_004027375.1). Classification (NCBI taxonomy): domain Eukaryota; kingdom Metazoa; phylum Chordata; class Mammalia; order Chiroptera; family Pteropodidae; genus Macroglossus; species Macroglossus sobrinus. The sequence goes on from PVKZ01004826.1 coordinate 58,805, forward strand.
AATATTCGACATGATGAAAACCCAGGATCTACAACCAAGAACACTTTACCCAGCAAAGCTATCATTTAGAGTCGAGGTACAGAAAAAGAGCTTCCCAGACAAAATAATGTTGGGGAGACTTCTTTAAGAAGAAAAAACATGTATCAAAAACGGGAATAATGAATGGTATTAATTAAAAAAAAAAGAATGCGAATAACTACATTCCTATCAACAAGTACTTCAAATGGAAAAGAATTAAGTGCTTCAACCAAAAGATAGAGTGGCTGAATGGATAAGAAAACAGGACCCCCACATATGCTACCTACAAGAAACTTTGGATTAAAAGACACATATAGACTGCAAGGAAGGGGATGGAAAAAGATATTGCCTTGATGGACCTAGAGAATGAATGAAATGGGTCAGATAAAGACAAATATCTCATAATTTCACATACTTGTGGAATCTAAAGAGCAAAATAACAACAAATGCTGAAATAAACTCATAGATACAGAGAATATTTGGAGGGCTACTAGATGGGAGGGGGGTTGGGGTGACGACAAATAAAGGCAAAGGGATTAAGTGGTACAAATGGATAGTTGCAGAATAGACATGGATATGTTGAATGTAGCAGAGGGAAGATGGTTAATAATGTTTTAATAAATATGTAAGGAGGAAGAGGGGTACTAGATTTAGTGGGGTGATCCTTTTATGAATTATGTGGATCTCTGATCACTATGCTATACAACAGAAACTGGTATATTATTGTATGCCAACTATAACTGAAAAAAAAACTCATTGAATTGTATAATGTAAATATAAGCAACTAATTGTCTATTATATTTCAATAAAGCTGGGAAAAAAATGCAGAGTACTGCACAATGTGGACAATGTTAACTATCCTGTAAGTGCTATGCTCACCTGCACAAGCAGGTGGACCCCCACCAAGATTTGGTTTGGGGGTCCACACTAATGTTAACACACACATACACACACACACACACACACACACACACACACACACACACATGATATGAAAGGCTTTAGGACTTCCACAATGGGAGTGTCTGCAGAGGGCAGGGAGGTCCTTTCAACCACGCCTGGACACACCTGGAGATGGCAGGGAAAAGAGTTCAGCCTGGGGTTTTACTGAGCCTGGGGGTGGCTAGAGTAAGCGTTCAGCAAGGGGCAGGGCCTCTTCAACCACTTGCCAGAACCAAAAGAAGGAGCACCTAGGCTTTCTTGTCATCAGGTACAAAGGCGGCACAGGTGGAGGATGGAGGATGAAGGCTTAAAGCCATCAGCAGTAAACATCAAACAAGGAGTCAGACACTCTGTCTCTGGTGTGTTGTGTGAGGAGCTTAGAAGCCAGCTTCCAGTCTTCAGAAGTAAAGAAGCCAAGAAACTTAAAAGCAACCAATCTATCAGAGAATTGAGATCATGGGATGAACCATTAACTCCAAAATTAGAAAGAACTATCAAAAAGCAGCCATTTCAAAACATGCCCAGAATATATGTAGAGAAATGTGTTACTTTGATTTATATGAGGGTAACTGAGGCAAAAGGTTCTCAGAATTCTTGAATAATACAAAAGTAGTAAATGTGAAGATGGGGTCAACTGTGGGTTGGTACTGAGATAACTTCTTGATGTGATAACTGGTCAGTTGTGATGACTTTTGGGTCTGTTCCATTTTCAAAGACATTCCAATTAAAACATGAAAAGCGGCAACTAAGCCTAAGCTCCACTGTGCACAAAGGAGGCCATGTCTTCCCCGAAGTCTGTGAACTTCCATCACTTTTCACTCAGTGAATTCTAAAGAGCTCCCCAGGAGGCCTAGGGGTCTGGCCATTGGAGGACCTTATCCAGCTCCATGGCATCTCATGAGTGACTGAGGAATGAAAAGACCATCCGAGGGGGCCCAGGTTTGGTTTCGTCATGTCTTGAGGGGGTCTCGGGAGCTGTGATGAGCCATCGGGGTGCTGTTTCCAGGTGCCGAGGCATAATGCATTGCTGGACAGGCGATCAGGGATACCTACTTTCAACAGAGATAACTGTAGCTCTTATGACATATAATGTGGGACCTAGTGCATGCTCTTATATCAGAAGCCTATTGACAATTTAAGTCCATCATAGGTCACTCCAGGAGGCATGAGAGGTCCTGAAGCCTCTATGGTGAAGGACAATCTGAGGTCACTAACAAAAGTGCCAGCTGTATGGCAATTTGAAGAGAGTTTCCAGCCTTTCTGTAGGAGTGGCCATTCAAGGTGGGCTAATTTGTAAATAACAGCATAAATGGTAAAAAAAAAAAAAGCATACTTTGTAAACAAGGAAAATTACCTCTAGAACAATAAAAGAACCTAGTAGATTATGTGTGTGCTACATTTCTTCATGTCAGGGATGGAATGACTCTCATATTATCAAATAATTTCCAAAAACTTAACAAAGTTGACAGGGCCTCATGTCATATGCATCCATCCACTTTTGCAAGCTCCTTTCTTCAATCTTTCTATATCCTTAATATCCTCAGAGGAGGATGTATTTAATGTGATGTCCTAATGTCCTACCTGTGTTCTTGGACAAACCAGGTTGTGGTTTAGGTCTTCCCTGCAATGGTTGTGTGGGTTGGCAAAACTGTTGAAGACCCATGAGAATAACCCAGTAAAGACGTATCACATATCTTCAGAGGTGAAGGCCAAGTCCAGCCTAGAGACTGTTGAAATAGGCACTGAACAGAACAGACTTATCCAAATCTGGGACAGCAGGCTATGTACTCGTTGCTGAGTGGTTGGAGTCGGTAATTTCCATAATGTTGGGGAGTGGACATAGGTCTATTTGGTGCTATCACAGCCTCAGAGTTGTGGTAATCCACTGTAATCCATTCATTCTATTCTGGATTAAGAACAGGCTGTTCAAAGGAGGAGCACTGGGGAGAATCTACCATTTACTACGGTTTATGTATACACTTTTCAATCCTTCAAGGCCCTGTGTAATTTACATTGGCCACACTAATTTATCTGGAAGGTGAAGGTCATTGGATCCAATTTTATGAAGCCAATCTGTGAGTGGAAAATACTTCCTTTAATTTAAATTCATGAATCGTTTGCTCAGAGCATCCTTGCTCAATGTGGAATATTTTAGGACTATAGGTGTTGTGACCATGGAGAATTTGGGCAAGACCAGAGTTCTGATGGTTAAGGAGAAACATTTGTCCTGTTTTCTATATTACATTCAGTAGAACCACCTAAGACTGTCAGCAGGAACTTGCTTAAATTTAGTGGGATCCCAAGTATAACTGGTTTCAGAGCCAGTATTGATTCCCTGCTTGAAGGTTTCTGAATTAGTATGTTACGGCAGAAGGCAAAGTTAATTCAGAACCTACATTATAGAGGCCCCAAAGCCTAGCTGTGTACCTGTTGTGTTGCAGAAATTTAAAAATATAGTTTGGATTTCCAATTGGCTCGAATTGTACAGCTTTGTTTCATTCCCCCCGACCCTTTTCCTTCTCTGTTTTGTTTTTGGTCACTGGATATACTTCTGGGAAGAAGGCGTCCTGTTTACCCTGGTATTTATATATTTTCCCTCCAGATAACTTCTCATCAATGCCATCAGGGTTAGGAGCCTCTGCATAACAACAGGTTGCTTTATAGGGTTTAAGAACCCTGGACTTAAGTCAGGTTTGAACAGATCCTTTGGCTGTGCCACAGTGAGGCCATGGGTGCTCCCCCTGTAACCCCAAGAGTCAGGGTCTTTGTTGCAATAGAGCAGGGGCTGCAGCAGGAAACTTAAGGGTCCTGGGGAGCCCTCTGGTGTTAGGGCTGTGGATCAGCCTGCCACCTACTGGCTGCCCTTCCCCATCTCTACTCTATTTTAACTGACGGCTGTTTCAGGAGCACCCATCTGATGTGCCCACCTCTTGCATAGGGTGTAGTCCCTCTTCTACCCCCAGGCTATGTATGGACAAACCCAGCCTCTGTCACAGCTTCTCTCTGATACACAGATTAATGCCAGCAAAGACATCCACCCAGGACCACCTGTAGGAGGGCCCTGGCCCCCCCACCCCACTCCCAAATGCCTAATTCAAAACTGCACTCTGGCCAGCTGCACACAGAACTGGGGTTTGGCAGAGTCAACGCTGCCACATGAGGCGGCACAGCTCACAGCACCAATTCCCCAACACCCAGCAGCCCACAGTGCGGTCGCCACCAGGTAGCAGAGCAGGTCAGAGCGAGAGAAGACAGACCCACGGGGGTGGTCATATAGAGATGTGAGGCTCATGGCAGCAAGAGTAAAGTTTTATGGTTACCTGCAGAGATGCAGAGGAGAGTGATGTTTGTGTGCCACCCCACTCCCACCCAACATACACACAGAGGGTTGGAAAAGTCTTATGATTCACATTCTACAGGTCTCAAGAGAAGACAGGGCGGGTCTTTCAAGCAGCTGTGACATGGCTTCTGAGAGTAAAAAAGTGGAGGCTGGTATGGTTTGGTGGGGCCTAGGATATGGGTTCTGGACAAGAGTTCTGCACACAGGCAGAGCTTTTTATGGTTTGAATCCCCTGCCTCCTCTAGAGGAGAAAACACCAGGCTTTCTCATCAGGTTGTCCAAGTGTGGGACAACAGGGACAAGAGAGGAGTGAGGCTTAGGCTGTCAGCAGTCAAACATCAAAAATGCAGAGTCCAACTGCTTACTACAAGAATGAACATGGGTAAGAAATATATGCATGCAAAACTGCTTATTTTTACATAAAGCAACACTAACAGGAGGCTCAAGAAGTGATCAAAACATGTATCTGGGAAGTGGCTGGAGTAACAGCGCTGGAAGGACCAGGATATTTGGGCAGTGAGTCTTCTTGTTAGACCTTCCTATCGTATAAAATTATTTAAAATAAATACAGAAATTTACATTCTTTATTTTGAATTATTATACTTAGGAAACTATTCTAGAATTTAATTCCTTTAAATACTAACAGTTAGAGAATTGTAAGCCACACAAAATGAAAATATTCAAATCTCTTGCTAACTTAAAAGGACATGCAAAGTCCTAGTTTGTCCTTCTATCTCACACTAGGGGCATTTTCAGGACTACGCAGCATATTGTAACACATTAGTGGTTTGAGTTTAGCTCCTAAAGTGCACTGGATTTTCAGAGTTACATAAGCTTTAATAGCTGTCCCCACATCAATTAAAATAGATTACAATAGCCTTTTAAACATCAATATTTTCTAAAAACATGCAAATACACTAATGTAAAAATGAAAAATGTGCTGGAAAACTTAACTGCATTCATTTCACATCTTCAGTTTCTCCTGCCTAAGGAACAAAAATTCCATTTGGTTCCACCATTTTCTTGCTTCCTCACCTCGTATCTGTCAGTCATCTTACACTGTCAGAGCCCAAGTGCTCAGGGACCTGGAGGCAAAGGGCTGCACTACACAGTCGATAAAGGAGCCAAGGGAAAGAATCAGCTCAGATGAGCAGCCCGCTTCCCACGGGACAGAAGGAAAACCGCCTGCAGAAGGTTCCACATTCCAGACTCCCCTGCTGAGACAGAACCCCTGGAGTGGGTCAGTCCCAGGGGAATGAAGGGAGAGGCACCTGAGGAGTCCCAGGAATGAACTCTGGGAGCCCAACACCCTCCTCTCCCCGGGGAATAATGTAAATGCTCCCTCTCAGGCTTCATCTCACAGTGAGGAAATGCTCAATTGGAAACGCTCAGTTCTGATCCAAATGAACTCCCAATTCACAAACCATGTAACCCAGGACACAGACTCCTGGCTTTCACAGACTCTCTCAATGTGCAAAAATTACACTCTGAGTGCACCTACACTGTGAAGAAAACTCAAACCTGTATTTAGAAACAGAACCAAAGGAATTACTGTTACAACCTCAGAAAGGACGTCAACCCACCTCCACATTCATGTGCACCCCAGCTTTCCAGGGCTGCATGAGGTGTGAGCAGGTAGAACACCTGCAGTGGGAGGCTCCCCAGGGAGAACCACTGGACCTTCAAGAACTTATTTTTGAAGGCTCAAGAGGGTTTTGGCTTAAAAATCACTGTCACTGGCCTCAGGTCTCTAATCTTCCCAGTGGACTAGTTTGAGACTACCTGATATTTTGTGTGTGTGTGTGTGTGTGTGTGTTTTAAATTATTTTATTATAATAAGGTGTAGGTAGCATAAAATTTACTATTTTAATCATTTTTAGGTATACAATTTAGTGGCATTAATAACATTCACAATGTCATGCAATCATCCCCAGTATCTATGTCCAAAGCTTTTTCATTATCCCAAATAGAAACTCAGTACCCACTAAGCAGTAGCTCCTCATTCCCCCTTCCCCTCGTCCCTAATCTACTTTCTGTTTCTATGAATTTGCCTATTCTAGGTATTTCATATAATTAGAACCATGCAGTATTTGTCTTTTTGTGTCTGACTTATTTCACTGATCATAATGTTTTCTTTTTAAAAAAAAGAATTTATTTTTTATGGTGACACTGGTTAACAAAAAAACACTAAGTTTCAGGTGTACAATTCAACAGTAAGGCATATATCTAATTGCAGTGTGTGTTCACCTCCCATAGTTAGATTTCTTTCTGTCACTGTATATTTGACCCCTTTAACCCTACCTACCTCCCACCTCCTCCCTCCCTCCCACTCTCTGGTAACTGCTAAGTAGTCTGTTGTCTATGTCTATGAGTCTCTGTTTGTCCTGTTCGTTTTTTTTTCCACTGATATTTTAGATACACAGACCCAGTGTTTGAACAATCCAGCAAAATCACTCAAACTCTGTGTTTATGTATACAGGAGGGAAGAATATTGCAAGGCACTTTACTACCTCAGCAAGAAAACCCACAAGTGTCTATTGCATTCCCCAAATAATTAATTATTGTTTCCGCGGCAAGATATTATTTTATAAACTATTAATCATACTTGAACACTTCTGGTCTGCAAGTGTCAGCCCTGGGAATCCATTTGAATTCACTGAAAATAAAATAACAGACCTTAGAATATTACTACCCATGTTGGGAGGAAAAAAGGGAAAGAAAAATTTAATACTTGCAATGTAATACTGGAAATTTTTTTTTCCTGAAGTTCACCTCCTTCTTGCATATTTGAAAATATTTTATGTTGTTTCAGGTTGAAATGATTAAATAAATTTTTATTCATTGAAAAACTGAGATGCAAATAAAGTGAATAAATGTTTAAAGCTGATGAACTCAAGGAGAGGAAGTACTGATCTGGAACTGTGGTGAGAACACCCAGAAAAGTTTCGAGGAGGAGCCTCCGCGCAAAGGATGACCCGCAGGATGTCTGTGCCCAAAGGAGGTCCTGGGGGATGGAAACAGGGATTTCAAACAATGTCTCTAGGTCTCTAGGTCGTTATTAGCTGCTGTTGTCTTGTTAAAATATTCACACACACAAAATAAATCTTTAAAAAAACAGCCACCTATTGACTATGGGAATATGATAAACAATTAAAATATTGGGTCTATATTAAAGAGGAGAAAACAGGCCCCGGATGTATTCACTCATGCTAAGTCATATCACCAAACCCAAAACGTAATACAGTCATGTGCCACATAACATTTTGGTCAATAACAGACCACATACAGGGCAGTGGTCCCATAAGATTTTAATTGATCTGAAAAATTTCTATCACCTAGTGACATTATAGCCATCATGACATCATGATGTGTTTGTGGAGATACTGGTGTAAACAAACCTACTATGTCGCCTGCCCTATAGCACATATAACTATGTACAGTAGATAACACCCGATGATAATAAATGGTTGTTACTGGTTTATGTATTTACTATACTACACTTTTTATCATGTACTCTACTTATTAAAAAAAGTTTGCTGTAAAGCAGTGTGCTGTGTTATGCAGGCAGCAGCCTCATACATCTTGTGTTTATCACAGCTTTTGACTGCATCATTTTTTCCTGTGCTTGATTTAATCTTGTGCAGCCTAAGTGCACAGCCTTTATGAAGTCCACAGTAGCCAACAGTGAGGCATAGTGATGCACAACCATGTCATTGGCCCTCACACTCACTGACTCACCCAGAACAACTTCCAGTCCTGCATGCTCCATTCATGGTAAGTACCCTAAACAAAGAGCACCATTTTTTTCTTCTATATCACATTTTTGCTGTATCTTTTCTGTTCAGATTCATAAATACCACTATTGTTAAAACTGCCTACAGTATTCAGTACAGTACCATGCTGTACAGGTTTGTAGCCTAGGAGCAATAGGCTGTAACACAGCCCAGGAGTGTAGTGGGCTAGACCACCTGGGTTTGTGTAAGCGAATTCAATTCAAAACAACAAAATCGCCTTACGACGCACTTCTTAGAAGGCACTCCGCGACCCCCGAGGTTAAGGGCTGCATGACTGTACTTAACTGCAGTTGCATCCTCCCCCAGGAATGAACTTTTAAACCAGTCTAGAATTCCTGATCAACACTAATCTGCCTGATAAGATTCATGCTTCCATCTTCTAAAGGAAAGGTGACCTTGCCTGAAACAATTCTTGTTTTCCTTCCGCCAATAACCTGCTGGTGCGGCTCCTTCTCTGCCGGTCAAAGTCTTCCATTTTGTACAGCTCCTCCTAGCACCTATTGACTAGATGTGATGCTGCCCCATTTTGTGACTAGCAGAATAAAGCCAATTATCTTTAAATCGACTCAGCTGAATTTTGTTTAACAGTTCGAAATGCAGCACCAGCGTAAATAGTCCATAATGATGCTATGCCTCAGGGATGATGGCGTTTGGGAATTCGGGCAAGAGATTGGAAATGCCGTGGTCTGTCGCCACCCCTAGGAGGAGCTAGGCCTAGGGGACAACATGGCAGTTCCGAGCCCCTACCCCGCAAACAAGAAAACTCAGGAGAAACCGGGTGCCCCTGGGGCGAAAGAGGGACAGGGACCACACAGAACACACCGTGTCCCACGCACGAACCCCGGAGACTGAGTAACAGCTGTTCCCCTGATGACCCTCCCCGTGGCCACCGCGCCATCCAGGGTGACACGGCGCTGCGAGGCCGAAGTCGCCGCGCGCGGGGACGGGACGGGACTCCCGGGGCCCCGGCTGCCGGCCCAGCCCCCGCGCCGCGTGCCGGGGGACCTGGGGTCTGAGCAGCGCCCCGGGGAAGGACTCGGGTCCGGAGTATCTGGACTGGACCGCAGGAAGGCCGGGTCTCGCCACAGCTGGTTCTCCCCCACCTCCTCCTCCCGTCTCCGCACCCGTCCCGCACACTCACCATTTCTGCGTTTCCTGGGTCTCCCTGACTCCTCCTGCCCACGACTTCTAAACACAGCAGGTCACAGAGGAGGAGGCAACCACGGGGTTTCAGGGTGGGGAAGCCGCAAAGCCAGCGCTGCGGGACGAGCCAGAAGTCGGTGCCACCGCGGACGACGCCCCACCCGGCACGCAGCTTCCACCCCGCAACCGCGCCTAACCCCGCCCCCACCCCTCACACCCATACCCACCCCCACCCCCATCTCACCCCCCACCACACCCCTCCCCGACCCGCAGCTCCGGGTCTGACCCACAGTTCTCAGGACCTCGCCCGCGCCTGCGGGAGTCACGGACGCCTGAGTTAAGTGTCCGAGCCCAAACCAGCCAGAACTTGTCCTCTCCAGGGACATTCGCACTGAAACGTAAGTGCTGCGAGTACCCCGTGGAACCGTGATCCTTCCTGACAAACGCAGACCCTGCGAAGTCCCCTCACCATATGCGATGACTAATGTGGCTTCATTTTGATCTTTGTTGACAACAGGAGTCCGACGCGGTTTTACCAAACAGGAGCACGCGCACAGATTCCAGGGATGCGGTAGGTGGGCATCCTGAGTCAGATCCCGAAAAAGAGTCTTGGGGCCAAAGACAAGCCATCATTTCCGAAGAAAATGAC
>PVKZ01004827.1:0-68702 GCA_004027375.1 Macroglossus sobrinus
CGCCAGGCCAGCCATTCCCGCAGAGCCGGCTGCATCTCACGCCCCTCCACGCCCGCCGGAGCTCACTCAGAGAGAACACACAGACATTCTGTGTGTAATTAAAAAGTAATTTAATTATCCACTGAAAACGAGGTTCCAGAATTAATATTGAAATGAATTCTAGTGGTGCTGTGCAGCGTCTCTTCTCCCCACTGTGAGAAGGTTGGGGGGTGGGGAGCGGGGAGGCTCCAGGAGGAGGCGTGAGGTTCCTGTCTTGGCAGCTGCCCCCACAGCCCCAGAGCTCGGGGAAGATGCAGCGCAGGACACCCCCAGGCCCGGAGCGCCCCCGGGGCTGGGCGAGACCAGGGGGAGCTGAGCTACAGCCAGGCTGCAGGACTGGGAACCCGCTCTGCCACCTGGCAGCTGTGTGGCTGTGGGCCAGTCACCGAACCCCTCTGAGCCTCACTCACTCAAATAGAAAACAAGGATGATGACGGTCTCTCCCTCACAAGCCTGTCGGGAGGATTCCACAACCTCCTTGAGGCCTGGACTCTAACGTCCCCTCTGAGTGAGGCCGTTCCTGGCCGCCCCACTGAAGCAATCCCGGCCGGCCTCCTGCTGCACGCTGTCCCTCTCCCCTTCACCCTCTCCATGGCTCTTGCCATCACCGAACACAGCGTGCATTTTACTCTCTGTCGCTCTTTGTCTGGCCTCCACCACGAAATTTTAAGTCCCTGAATAAAAAGATTTTTTTTGTCTGCTTTGCTCATTGCTTTACTCCTAGAACCCATGATAGTTCCCAGCATGTAGTAGGTGCTCAGTAAAGACTTGTTTGGGTGAAGTACTAAGTGAATGAATGGCTAGGTGAATGAATGAATGAATGAATGAATGAATGAGTGGGATGTAGAGCCCTCAGGGTGATGCACATAGTAGGCTCCAACAGGCATGTTAGCCAGTGCTGCCCATCAGCATCCTGCTGCCCGTCTCCATTCTTTTTCTTCCATTCATTTATTTGACAATTACCTGTTGGCCTACTTAGTGCCAGGTGCCATTTCTAGGCACCGTGTGAATACAGCAGTGGGGAAAAAAAAGCCTTAAATTCCTGCCATCTTGGAGTTTTCATTTCGGTGACAGCAGACAGACATTGAACAAGTAAATGATTAACTATAAAATGTTAGATTGAAATACATCTTAGGAAGAAAAAAATCTATTGGGGGAGGAGAACAGGGAGTAACAGGGGTTCTATGTCAGCAAAAGGATTTGGAGGAGCCAAGTGGATACGGGGGTGGACAGGGGACTCCAGGCCCAAGACACAGCGTGGGCTAAGACCCAGGTGGCACCCACCACCTGGGGAGTCGGAGGAGCTGCAGGGGCCGGTGTGGCAGAAATTACAAAAGTTGTAATTCTTGCACACTCGAGTGGAGAACAGAGAAGGGGCCTCCTCTCTTCTCTCAATATGTCCCGTTGTCGACACCAGCTGCTCTCCATCCTCCCTTGGCAGGGCTGTTCCTTTGGATAAATACCTTGGGCTGCTTGTTGTGGGAGGCGAGGGGGCTGCAGCCCTGCTCTGGCCCCCGCCTCCCTCAGGAAAGTGGTTAATTGTTGCATTTCAGGGTCACAGGCAAGTCAGGGGCGCTGGAGAAGGAAACGGAATGCTCCATCTGCCAGCCACATGAGAGCCAATCCCCAAGCAGAGAGCTGCATCCCAGCATGCCGGTCAGATGAGAAACGCTTGTTCACATCTCCTTTATTGTTTGGAAATGACATTCATAAAATAAAACGACACAGCCGCACATGTCATCACGCGAGGGCCAGAGAGAAAGGTGAGATCGCAGTGATTCTGGTAAAAGGTTATTTAATATCCGATGCAGGGTTTCCCGTACTTGAATCTTCGAGCATGACTGCCTGGAGTGAAGCTGGCGGGTGTCCACAGGTCAGTGCAGGAGGATAATGTCCACAGTGGTGACACATGCAGTGGAATTGCACTTCCCTTTCATGTGTCATCTCATTGAACTGACCAAGGGCAGGTGCAGATGCTGCTGTCACCCCTGCGCCCACCGGGTCACCCAGAAGGAGGGAAAGGCCAGGACACCCAGCTGCCTCCGGGCATCTGCCACATACGGGGTGCTTCTCCACACGCTGACTCCTGAAACCCTGCACGGTCGGCGTTTCCATCATCCCCATTGCACAGGGCAGCCCACTGAGGCTCAGAGGGGAAGTAACCTTCCCTGGGTCACACAGCCGGTGAGTGACAGGGCAGCCATGCAATCAGCTGTGTCAGTGCTAAATACCTAGCTCCGCCCATGTCTCCGCCTGGCACTTCCTCCAGATGCAAATGAGAAGAAGATTCTCCAAGGCTGAGCGTGCTCCCACGGGGGCTGTTGGCTCAGAGAAGGTTGAGGGCACTGGTTTGGGGTCTCCCCCACCCCATGAGCTGCTCCACTGGACTAACTCCAGACAAGGAGCCGGGGCTCTTGCAGAGGGTATGTGCTCGCCCCTCAGACAGGGGAGGAGCTGATGAGGATGAAGAACCCCATTAGGGCTGTGCCCACACTCCAGCCCTGATCCTCAAGTCGCTGCTGGCGGAATTTCAGCACCTTGGGGGATATTGGTGGGAAAGAACCAGGGTGTCCTCACCTCCACGGCTCACCTCTAGGCCCCTAATTGTCGCAATGCATGCTACACCTTCCTGCAACATGACAGGCGTTTCTCTGAATCCCTTTTCTTGGTCTTTGGGTTGCAAACGGGGGAACCCAAATCAAACTGGACTAAAACAAAAGCAAGAACAAGAAACAAAAAAATGCCTGGCTCACTTTTACGCATGGACCGGTTGGCTTCAGGCATGTCTGCATCTAGGAGCTTCTATGATGTCATTAAGATGCCACCTCTCCATCCCTCAGCTCCACTTCCCTCTCTATTGTCCACATTCTCAGACTGGCTTTTCCAGATGGGGACAAGTTAGTCACCAACAACCCCAGGCTTCCATTCACCAACTCAGCATCCTCAGCAGAAACCAGATACTTCCTTCTGGAGTCCCCCAAAGCCCCAGGGATGATGCTCATTGGCCAGGCCTAGGTCACATGACAACCTCATGCAGAGGTGGTTCAGCCACATGGACTGAGTGGGAGGAGTGTCCACTTGCAACTCTGGGGCTGGTGTCAGGGTGCGGGCTGGGGTGTCTGTGCCGGTAGACAGCAGCATTGAGTCCCAGGGGACAGTCCTGCCAGAGAATGTTACTGCCTCTACAGCCTCCAAACCCCTCTGATCCTTCCAGAAGCCCCAGAATCCTGATTACCCCGTGATCCACTCCTTTCTCTGCTTGCACCAGCCAGAGCTGGGTCCCTGGTTTGCCGTACAAAGCTCTGACACTCTGATGCTAAAGCCTCATTTTGCAGATGGGGAGACTGAGTCCAGAGGGGAAGATGCCTCTCCGGGGACACACTGGACACGTGGTGGAGCAGGGTTTGAACTGGGGAGGTGGGTAGAGTGGCTCTCGGCCACGTTCCCAGCGCTGACTCCCCCGGTCTCGCAATGCCCCACTTGCTCAGGTGTTCAGGCTGGTTCTGCATAAGGACTGAGCCGTCGGTCACCGGTCTGAGCCAAACCTGAGCGCCATCCTTGGTGCTTATGGCACCTGCGGTCCCCAGTGTGGCTCTTCACAGCTTCAGCCCCAGCACAGGCCACCTCCGCCCGGCTGCCCTGTCCTCGCTTCTCCAGAGCCACCATCGCCCGTCCCTGGTCACTGCAGACGCCTCCCCCCCACTGGCCTCCCGTCTCCTCCAGGGGCCTCTACCGTCCACTGTCCCCACGGCAGTGAGATGACACTTTGAACGTGTAAGTGGGATCTTGTCACCCCTCTGCTCGCAGCCAGCCCGCCCGGCTCCCCACCTCACCCAGAGCAGACGCCGAAGCCCGTTTCCCCTCTGTCCTCGTGTCCACCCTGCCCCTCACCCCCTCGCTCTGTGACCCACACGGCTGGTTGACATGGTCCACACCACAGTGTTCTCTTGCCCCTGGCTTTGAGTCTGGCCACCCAGGGGGAGCCCCAGCAGGAGTTCGGCGGCGGGTGGAGGGGTGTCGTGTTGGGGTGCTGGTTCACGTGGCTTCCTCCTCGGGGGCTGGCTGTGCCCTGGCCTCCTTTCTTTTCACTATTTAGTTTATTTAAATAACAATTTTGATTTTTCAGTTTTAGTTGATGTACAACATTATATGAGTTTCGGGATGGCCTCCTCTCTATTTCTCCTCTCCAGGAAGATCTTTCTGCCCCGGGGCCTTTGCACCTGCTGCTCGCCCTGTCTGGGAGGGAGCGCGTCCTCACCTGGCTCTTCCTGCACTGGCTCCATCCGCCTTTCAGACAGTAGTGGGGCTGTGGGCGGAGCTGGGAAGATGGCGGGGGAAGGGCAGTTCAGGCCAGGGACACAGCGGCTTCCCTTCCGCCACGCAGACCTGTGGGCAGAGTGGACCTCACGGGAGATGTGGAGTCGGCATCTGGCGCTCAGGGCTTGGAGCTGGAGCCGTGACAAGGGGTCTGCGGGGGAGGCAGCCCTCAGGGCGGGCATGCATCCCTCAGTGTCGCCACCTCTGGGATGTGCTCCACAGCCCCCCTGTCTGTGGGGGCGCTGCTCCCCTATTCATCTTTATAACATGGCCTGGTTAGTTTCCCTCGTTCCCCTAATGTCATCCTAAAGTCAACTTTATTGATTATTAGTGGCCACTACTTGGTTTCATCTGTCTCTTGCCTGCCATTGTAACCACTGAATCTTAAGGGTCTTATGCCACCCCAGGCGCAAAGTAGGTATTTGGTAAATATTGCCTGAATGAGTAGAAGAATCGATGACTATATAGTGTGCAGACACCCACACATACATGCCCACACCCATGTCTACGTACACACACACACACACGCACGCACACACGCACACAGTCACACACACACAGAGTCACACACACACACAGAGTCACACATATACACACACATGTGCGTGCACAGTCACCTGATGGTGGGAACCCTTCGTTTAATCACATGACACAGTTCCCTGGGAGAAGCTTTGAATGGAGCCCCCCACGGAGCCGGCGCCCACCCGCAGCCCCCGCTGACACCTGTGTCAGAGCGAGGTGCTCATGTGGACTCTCCCTCCTCTCGCACAGAGGACTGTCAACTCTGTGGATTTCTGCTTCGTCCTTCTCGTTTCTCTTCTCCAAGAGTGTCTGGGGAGGATTTACGGGAGAAAGAGCAGAATGATGCCCGAGTTTCTTAGAGATTGAGGACGTCAACCTCTTCTGAGGGATGGCAACTGTCCCCTGGATAAAATCACCTGGTTTCCTCAAGGTGTCTGCCCCCAGCTCCTCTGTCCCCTGAGGCCCCATCTGCCTGCCCTTCAAGGCCCAGCCCAGTGCCACCTCTTCCCTGAGGTCTGCTCTTCGGTCCCTGGGTCAAAGACGGGTTTCCTCTGAGCCCTGAGGCAGCTGTGCCTGCCCGCTCACTGGGGCATTCCCATGGGAATGTCCTCCCTCCTCCTCAGGCCCTGCCCTTGGACATCACCCCTCCTGGGCTGTCCCCACTGGTCACATCCTCTGGGGACCCTAATTCTCCTTAGGGCTGTTTCCTAACCAAGGGCTTAGCATGAAACATAGGGCCACAAAATGTCACAACACACCATGAAGTAAAGCTACAGCTTGAAACCTCTGTAAATATTTTAAAATAATGAAATTACACTCCAAGTCTTATAAAACATTCATTGTATCAAAGGCCCCTGTACAGTAAAACTACACACATACACATTAAAAAGATAACTGTCTAGAACCATAAATATGACAAAATAAATGTATTGGCTGGAACAGACATTAAACCTTTTATTCACACAGATAAATGCTTGTTTTTCTGGAGTTTAGGAGGCTCTTTGGAAATAATTTATTGGGCCCAAGACTGTGACAAAAGCCGATCCGAAGCCTGGGCTTAGGGGTAAGTCAGGGCGAACCTGGATCCAGTCCAGCCTTGATCTTGAGGGCCGTGGTGACCTTGGGAAAAACGTCAGACCCTCGCTCTTCAAGTTCCTCGTATGTGAAATGGAAATAACGACAGGACCCTCCCTCCTGGGTTGTCCCAAGGATTCAACAAAATCACACCTGGGAACAGGTGAGAGCTCATTACAGCAGAAGGCTTCTCACTAACCTGAACGCACAGGGCCCCCTCCAGAGACTACCCTGGACATCCCAGGCCCTGCTGAACTCCCAGGGGAGATGCCTTGGTAGATCGCTATAAACAGCCCAAATAATAATAATAAAAAAATACACACATGTAAAGGGCTTATCGATTATACAGCAGCCACTAATGTAATAAAAATTACATAACTCAGATTAAAAATGCAACTCTCCCTGGCCCGTAAATGTGACCTACAATTGCCCATGAGCTAGAGCAGACTCCACATTTCTTTAATGCCCATCTGTTGGGCCTCTAAGACTTTAGGACAAGGTCCTCGTAGACGTGTCAGTCGCCCCTAGTTTGATCTGCTTTTATGGACTTTCGAATTCACCCCCCAGACATACACTCCCTGAGGAGGTGCTTTCTATTTGCTCAAGACTCAAGAACGTTCATTTCTTCGTCGGATATTTATGGAGCACCCACTTTGTGCCAAGCAAGGTTCTCAGCTCTAGGGCTGAGAAGATACACATATACATACACACATACATACATATACATATATATGTGTACACACACACACACACACACATATAGATAGATGGATAGATGATAGATAGATAGATAGATAGATAGATAGATAGACAGACAGACAGACAGACAGATAGATAGATAGATAGATAGATAGATAGATAAAAATCATGGCTTTCTGGGAACTCATAGTTGAATCAGGTGAGATAAAGACAAGGGGAAGGAAGAAAGGATGGAGGCTTGGGAGGGAGGGAGGAGAAAGGAAAACAATCTTCAGAGCATCGTTTAGCCCATGCTGGGCTAAATGCACGGTCTCCTTGGCAGTTCCCAGGGATCTGTCAGGTGCAGGTGCTGCTGTTGACATTTTACAGAGGTGGAAACTGAGGCCCAGGGAGGTTAAAGACTTCTAGCTTGGAAATGATGGAGGCATGACTTGAACCCAGGTTCATCTGGATTCAAAACCTCTCACAGGTCTGGAATGAACCGATGAATTTCAGGGTGAACAAATGAGTGAATGCACGACCAAGCACACAGATACACCCCTGTAAGGTCCCTGCAAGTGGGAATCCTGAGAGGACTTTTCAAAACCCAAGAAGAGTCTAGGCTTCTCTCTACTTCCCTTTACCTGCCTTTTAATTCCCAAGAATTATTCAGGATCAAGATCAAGGCGCCCCCTCTGTCCTCTTCTCCCAACCTGCTTCCTAAGGCATGTTGCCGGGACTACCACGTAGCCCCCTAACCACTGCCTGATTCTGCCCTCACGCCCTACGATCCAATCTCCACTTGCAACCAGAAGAATCCTGCAAAGACCAGAGTCAAGCCATGCCTTCCCTGCTCAGAGCCCTCCACGGCTCCCACCTCACTCAGAACAAAAACCAATGTCCCTACGAGGGCCTGCAGACCCCACATGGCCTGCGTCGCCTCTGCCTCTCAGGCCCCACCTTCTAGCCATCTCCCTTCCCTGCCCTGATCTAACACAGACACACTTC
The DNA here is from genome assembly GCA_004027375.1 of Macroglossus sobrinus. NCBI lineage: Eukaryota > Metazoa > Chordata > Mammalia > Chiroptera > Pteropodidae > Macroglossus > Macroglossus sobrinus. The sequence continues at coordinate 7,639 of PVKZ01004827.1, forward strand.
CCCTCTGGAACGTTTGTCCTTGCTCTTCCTTCTGCCAGGGAAGTTCTGCCCCGGCGTCCTCCAGCTCCCTCCATCAGCTCCCTCAGGCCTCTGGTGAAATGTCTCCTCCTCTGTGAAGTCCACCCTGACCACCTACTTTCTTGCTGCGGCCTCACCCCCTTTCTGTCCTTGTAACCATCTGATATACTACGTATGTGGATAGGTGTATCTACCTATCTCCATTGCTGTTTGTCTCCCCCTCAAATCGAATGTCAGCCCAAGAGGGCAGTCCCTGCTTGCAATGCTTTTCATATCAATTAAAACAAAAAAGCGAACATGGAAATCAAAAGACTCCTCAGCATATTCTGGATGCCAGGCGTGGTGACTACCTCTGCTCTGCCCGTCAGCCAGGCCCGGATCAGGGGGCTAGAGCATTCTGTGCTTTGCCTGGTTTCCGTGAGCATTGCCTCTTCGCATGGCATATTCTATGAGAACCTCATTTGAGTAAACCGAGTCCCCAGTTAGGAACCAGAATTCCCTGAAGACAGGGATCTCTTCTTCTTCTCATGTAGTCCCCACAGTGCAAAGGACAGTGCCGGGAAGGCAAGGAGCTTTTGTCTGCTCACTTCTATATCCTCAGCACCTAGAACTCAGTAGTGGCTGGTATAAAGTGGGTGCTCCCTACATGTTTACGTTCGAATCCTCGTGAGAGAGATAAACAGTAGCTGAGGAGAGTGACTTTAGCTTGGGTGGGTTAGGAGTCACTCTGAAACTGAAATGTGAAGGATGGGAAAGAACCACCAGTAGAAGATGTGGGGAAACAGCAAGTGCAAAGGGCCTGGGGCAGGAACGAAGTCGATGACTTGGAGGAACAGCAGGGAGGTGAGCGTGGCTACAGTGGAAAGAGCTGGAGCAGGAAGGCGGACAGGTCAGCAGGGGCCTGACCATGCAGAGCCTGGAGCCAGGATGAAGAGTTTGGGCTGTATCCTAAGAGCAGTGAGGAGCCACTGAAGGTTTCAGAGCAGAGGACGACATGATTTGATTGATATTTTCAATAGCTTGTTCTCACTGCAGGGCCTGGGCCTGGACTGAGGGAGGCCGGAGTGGATGCCGGACGGACACCAGGGAGGAGGCTGCTGTGATTATCCGGGAGGGCCGTGATGGATGATGGGGCTCAGCCAGAGAGGCCCGTGTGGGGGTTCAGACGCTCTTTGGAGATAGGCTCAGCATTCCAGTGTGGTGATGTGGAGACGCATTAAGGTTTGGGAACAAAGCCCCTGCTAACAGTGAGGTGTGGCTGTGTCTGGAAATTCTCTTCTTCCCTGGATATATTCACGTGGGAATCTCATGGGGAGGAGAGGTGACTGGATCAGTTGCCCTGCCCAAAATGCCATCATAATACGACCCTAATGGCCCTCAAGCCCCACATAGCCCCAGATGTTCCCAGGGGGGTGGTCTCTGCCCCAGGCGTTCCCACTGGGCTTCCTTTCCCAGAGGACAGCCTCTGCTGCGGTCGGCACACAGCTGTAAAACTCATGTTTGCTTTGCTAATTGATATAAATGACTTGCCTTTCACAGCCCAGCATCCGTGCTCTACACAGCCACGTTAATTGGGTTGGAGGAGGAAAATTAAGTGCTTCAATTTGCCATTTTTCAGCATGAAGAATGGGAAAGGAGAAAATCACCCGGCTGAAAGAGAGGAGTGGTGAGAACTGGAACCCCTGGGGTGGGCAGGGGGCCGAGGCTGCCTGGGCAAGGCTCTGGACTCCTGCGGGGGGCAAGGGAGAGGCTGGTAGGGATGAGGTCAGAGCTGCCAGCACCTCCAGGGTCCTTTATGTGCATGGAGTGTTGAAAAACAATGACGCGCTTTTCAAAGGCAGTTCTCATCCCATGTTGGCGGCTGCCCCGTTGGGGACCCCTGCCTGACCCCTGGGTCAGATGAGAACCTAAAGTTGCAGGGATGAGAAACTCAGCTCTGAGAGATGTAAGCAAAAAGGGACTGTGTAGGCTTGTACACCGAGACTGAGGCAGGCCTCAGGGAGGGCTGGATCCGGGGACTGTCGTCATTTTCTCCCAGCCTTACCGTGCTGCTCTGTTCCTGGGGCCAGACGCCACCTGCCAGCGCAGCAACCTTGAGGGAAGACCTTCTCTTCCTGGTCGTACCTCATGTGGATTCTCAGGATTCACCTGATTGGACCAACTGGGTCACATGTTCATCCCTGACCCAAGCACTGGGGACAAGGCGGTAGGGCTTATGGCCAGGGCTACCTGTCAAGGTGCATGGATGTCAGTTAGAAAAGATGCTTTTTCCTCTTAGGAGAAGCAGCCCCGTGCCACGACACACGCTTGCTAGGTAGGAATTTCAGCCCCTTGTGTAGGCACAGCCTGCTGTGTGCACCCAGGGGTCCGGATATGCAGCTTGCCAGGCCTGGATCCCAGGTCTCACACGAAGCTGGGTGTAGGGCCCGCCCCACTCATAGCAAGTGAACCGAGAGTGGGGGACAAAGGTCCCCCAGCAGATGATCAGGACCTTATGCCCGGAAGGGAGAATTTATTCATTCTCTTAACATATTTTTATAAAATGCCCACTGTGTGCCAGGCACTGTGCTAGGCACTGGAGACACGACAGTGAAGAAAGTGGCAAAAATTCCTCCTGAAGCTTAGATCCCACCAAGGGAGATGGACAAGAAATGAATTAATTGACTAATCATATCATGGCAGATGATGATAGTGGAGAGAAATAATGATGGAGAGAAATAAAGCAGAACGGGAGGACTGGATGTGCAATGTCATTCACATAACAGGACCACTCAGATTGCTGTCTGTCGTGGGGGGGTGCTGAAGCCGGGGGGCCAGAGTAGGCAGCGGCAATGGGCCAGGGGAAAGAAGGTGGCGCTTTGGACTCGGGTGGTGGCAAAGGTGGTGATGAGAAGCGGCTGGATCCCGGATATAATCTGGAAGCAGATTTTAAAGATTTATGTCCTGAGTGAGCACGAGAGCAAGTGCCCTCTGGAGGTGGTGCACGCACGAGATACGGGTTCAAAAGCAGGCGCTCCTTTGGTTTAAATGTAATGCCAGTACTGCACACCTGTCTCCTCCCTCCTGCTTCTCAGGTCCCACCCTCTCGGGAGGGCTGAGTCCACAGTGGGAAATCAACGGTGGACAGGGATGGACACATAGAGACAGAGATCACGCATGTCCATGTGGTCCCTCGTGCCAGGGCAGGAGAGTGAGTCTGAGAGGTGGGAGGTGCCTCAGCCAAGGTCACGAGCTCCAACCGGCCAGAGAAGGGTTTTCAGCCCAGGGCTTCACATGCAGTGCCCGTAATGGTCACAGAAGGCATGGGGTGGAGGCCTCTCTCTAGAACTGCACCTCTGTGCTCTTATGTGCACCCCGAAAAGCAACCTGTGAAATACAAGCAAGCCCGGGAAGCCTTCTCTCCACCCCTGCATTTCCTCAGGGGCTGCCGACACCCCCAGTAGGGCTCCTTCCCCCCGCTTGGAAAACACAAACGAACAGCAGCTAATGCAGACCCATCCATCAGACTGCTTTCCTCCTCCTGAGAGGACCCGCAGTGACACAGCAGGGGGAAGAGGAGGGCTTCAGGGCCCGGAGGATCGTGGGGAGGAGGGAGGAAGGAGGAGGGGCTGGAGGGAGGCTGACAGCAAGACACTGGCCTCTCTCAGAGCTCTGCGGGGGGGCCCCATGATCCCCCCATCACACCTGGGTGCACATCCACACCTCATCCCCAAATGTGCTTGTGTGCCTGCCCGAGCACACACCCACAGGGACACGTGTGCACACATGCATACCCACATGCATGCGAAAAGCCCTCCTATAGCACACGGGTGTGCGGGGGTGGAGCAGAGATCTCGCGTGATCACCGTGTGTGCACAGGGATTACATGAGGCGCCTAACGCCCAGAGACGCTTTATCTGTTGGCTGCATCCCATTCCCTGTGGCATTTACTTTTCCAGACCTGCACCACCTCCAAGGCTGGTGAAATGCCGCCAGTTAGATGTTCACCAAGGCCTGCCTGACCAGCAGCCTTCCTGGGGAGGGATGTTTAATTCCCCTTCAGTCTTTGATGCTTGGGTCTACTCCCCGCCCCCCAACGCCTACCAAGCAAGGCCTGGAGTCTCCCGTGCACTCCCTCCCTTCCTCTGTCTCCTCCTAGACCACCTCCTCAGCCAAGAACGATGACCCCAACAGCTCCAAAGAGGTCAGATTGAGGCCCATGGGACGTGAGTCTTCCCGCCTCACATTAATTTTAATGATAATGTTGATAATAAGAAAACTGCCCTTTATCTAGCAGTTTCCACGCGGGGGGTGGTGGGGCGGCGCATTCCAACTCCCTTAATACACAGGGTCTCACTCAAGTCCCCGCCCAGAGCTCCGGTCCGTGATCGCAGTTACTGTCACCGCCTGCTGTTTATAGGTGAGGAAACCGAGGCACTGGTTGGTCAGCGAGTGACCCAGGTTGTGGGGATGGAGGCGGGATTTGAACTCGGGCACGTTGACTCCAGGGTGAAATGATCTTCGAATTCTCGTGCAAGAATACGTGCTCAAGAACAGCAGAGAAAAACAAGGGGGAACAGGGACAGGGATCCCCGTGAGCAGGGTCCTTGTCCCTCCAGGTGCTAGAACTGCTGTAAGCAAGTCCCTCGGTCCTGGCTGTGGAATAACCGAGCTGAACCGAGCAGGACAAAACGGCGGCCCCAGAATAAAATCCCGCGAGAGATGAGACACTTATTCTTGCCAGGCGGGAGGCTAGGCCCTGGGGTGTACGGGTAACGGGATAGAATTCTCTCCTTTGTGGGGTGCTGGGTGCTGAGAACACATCCCAGGCAGAGCAGAAGGGTTTTCATCCTGGATTAGTTCCCCCAGTTCTAGGATTTGCAGAAAGCTGTTTTACTTCTCTGTGTCTGTTACTCCCTTTTTAAAGATGAAAATGCCAATCAAGAGTAACTGCCTCGTACAGCTATACCATAGAAGATTAAATAATAGATCGATTATGCCGGGTACATACCGGTAAGAAAGACTCAAGAAAAGAATCGCCATTATTATGATTGCTATTGTTGCTATTATTGTAAATGAATGAGGAAGATCTAACTACTCAGGGAACAACTGGAGTATTTACTTCTTACCCTGTGCTCTTTATGAAATGTGTGGGGTGGAGGCCACATCTCACGACATCGTAGAGATTTTCCCAGCCTGCTTTGCAGGCGTCAACCCACTTTGCAGACAGGGGAATGGACGTAGGAGGCTGGGGCCTGGGCGTCTAGAGGCAGAGGCAGGGATGAAGGAGCTGAGGAATGACTCCAGTGCAGTGCACCAGCAGCCTCGGCGAGACAGGAAAGGAAATAAAAAGAAACCTCAGGGCACTGCCTCCCACAGGGCCTCAGCCCGCCTGATTCTCGACACATTGGCTCCCTGGGGGGAACCTGAAATTGCACTCGTCTCCCTGGTGTTTTCTTGAGAAGCAGTGAGTATTGTCTTGGGGATAGGGCCAGTCCTTTAAGCAACTTAAAGCACCATCGCTCACCTGGCTGGACCCAGGGCAGTAATAATTCACTGGGTTAGGAACCCACAGGTCCCCAACGGTACTTACTACGAGTCACCTGTGCCATCATAGCCTTCTCAGAAAGATGAAACGAATGACAGGACTTTGAGCGAGTGGCTCTGTATCCCCCACTGGCCACCAGTTCTGCATCTTGAGGTCAGCTCGGGCCTCCCTGCGAAGTCTTGTCTCGTTCTGTCCCCACCGTGTCCCGCTGCCAGACCCTTGGCCCAGGCTCGACCCTCACACCCATCAACCTGCCTCCCTGGGACCCTGCCATGACAGGCTGCTTTGTCATGCTCTGATTTGAGAAGTGGTCGATAGATACAAAAGTACAAAGAACAAGAAGAACAAATGCACCCCTATCAACAAACCCAGAGTGGACAGTTATTAACATGTTATCCTATTTGTGCCTTTAGTTCTTTTTTAAATAAAGGCAGTAAAAATTAAAGATACAATTAAAGTTCCTTTTATCTCCTATAGATTCCCATTCCCTTACTTTATAGACCATAATTGTGAATGTATAGTGCGCCTTTCTAATAAAGTTATTTTTAAAAATATTTTTAGTAGACTTTACTTTTTAGGGTGGTTTTAAACTCACAGCAAAATTGAGGGGAAAGAAAGAAATTATCTATAGGCACCCCGCCCCCCACCCCACGCATATGCACAGCTTCCCCCATCATGGACTTCCCCCACCAGAGTGGGACGTTTGTTACAACAGATAAACCTACGTGGACATCATTGTCACCCAAAGTCCATAGTCTACACTAAGGTCCACTCTTGGTGGCGCACATCCACCACTATAGTGTCCTACAGAGTAGTTTTGCTACTTTAAAAATCCTTCGTGCTCTGCCTATTTATCCCTCCCTCCCACTTAGACAAGTGACCTTAATTAAATGCTGTCAATAATGTTTTCTGCGGGGCACCATCTTAGCTCTCAACCTGTCCTTCGCATCTTGGCGAAGGCCCTTCTCTCCCCGCGTCCTGGACGCTTGCCATCTACTGTGACGGAGACGCCAGTCGGCGAAGCAGCTTTAGGGGAGGAAGTATCGGGGCTCAGCTTGGGACACACTATGTCTGGGAAGCCTGTAGACTTCCAAGTGGGTTGTCCAGGGGCAGCTGGAGACCCACATCTGGAGATTCAGAGAGAGAATAAGTAGTGTTGCGGGGTACAGAACCAACACTTCCCTTAATGCCCTGTTTCCCAGGCAGTCACATGGTGGGAGAGGCAAGGACTTGTTACTGTTTAATCCTCACTCTTTCCAGAAGCCTCCCTCAAGCCCAGCGAGAGCGCTTTCCTCCCCTCCCCAGCCCACCACTGATATTTACTCTTCTGCTGTCTGTCATGCTAACTGCACAGCTTGTTTGTGAGATATGCTAATAAGTCCTCCATGTCATCACATTAGCAGTTTTTCAGCTGAGAATCTCCTCTCTTCCTCTGGGGGTGGCAGGCACCCAAATGTAGCCCCCATAATCAAGCTGTTAGCACAGCTAATTACATTCTTCTAACAAGATGGTGAGAAGCTTCCTAAGGCTTCCCCAGACTCGAAATTGTTGACATGGATTCTAGATCCTGTCACTCTGACAGGCTGGTCTAGGTGCCCCAAGAGACTTTTAGGACCACTTTTAGGTTCCCCATTCCCCTCATTCAACAGAAGGGGAGGCTGAGGTCCAGAGAGGGGCTGACTGTTCCCATTTTGCAGATGAGAAGAAGAAAAGTGCTCCCAAGTCAGTTCAGGACTGGGGGCTAGGGTCCAGGCCTCCGATCTTCCACCCAGGACTCTATCCCAGGACCCGGCTCATTTCTTCCCTGCCAGGTAGACCCAACACGGAGGGTCAAACGGGGACAGGATGCTGTGTGACCACTGGTGCTTAGACCAGGAGGGCCTTGCTTCTTACCTCTGCCCATAGAATCCTGCCTACCCTCCCACACTTACCAAGTCCTGCTCCAGGAAGCCCACTGGCTTCCAGGGCTTTCCAAGGATGCCATGGTCTGTAGCTCTCAGGTTAACTCTTACCTTCCTACCGCCCAGTCTCCTTGGCCAACACTCTCTCCATGTGATTCACTGGGGCTCGTCACACACTCCTGGTGCCTGGGGTTGACAGGCATTCAGACCGGGCCATTCTGTGTGTTCTACCTCTAGCCATGGTGATTGATCGGACACAGGCATCTACCCAAGCTAGTCCAATGCAAATGGACTAGGTTCGTCAGCTGGAATGAAAGGGAAGGAGAGGCACTTTTTTCTCAGGGGTTCTCCGGCTCTGTGACAGTGATGCACGCCTATAGGAAGCCTGCTTGGGAAGCCAGCCCAGATAAGAGTACAACTGGCCATGACATGTTGGGTTAAAAGTGACAGAGAAATCCACTCAAACTAGCTTAACAGGAAAAAAAAAAAAGAGAGAGAGAGAATTTATATTAGCTCAATAAATCTCAGCTAAAGCCTGGCACTCAGAGAATTTTGTCAGAACTCTCTCCTCAACTCTCAGTTCGCCTTGCCTGTGTCAGCTTCACTTCCAAGCCATTCCAGCCACCCCACCCCAGCCAAATGAGGGCATCTTTCTCAACACAGATGCCAAAGCCCTGGGACTGATTCCATCTGGACCAACCTGGGTCATGTGTACAACCCTAAACCAATCACTGTAGTCAGGGGAATGGGATGCTCTGATTGGTCAGATGTGGATCATGTGATAACCAGGGCCCCCAGTGACTTTGCTCTACCTCCTGCCCCCATGATTCACTGAGAATAAGTAGGTTGCTTAGCAACTAGCTCCTGTTTTTTTTCCTCCACCCAAGATTGGGAAAGCCACACCAAGGTCCTGAATGTTGAATTATAAGGATCCTTGGTACTTGGATTTCAGCTGGCAGAGGCTTCTTGGAAGAGAGGACAGCAAGATGACCTGACAGTAACACTTACTCACTAAGAGACCTTGAACAAATGACTCCGTGTCTGTTGCTTTTATGTCACATGGAGATGTCTCAGAGGGTTGTATAGAGATCAAATAAGGCAATCTGCGATGCACACTTGAAAGAATGACACCCCCATAGTTGGGCTCAATAAAGAGAGCCAACTATTAACCGGTATGAGGAGAAGATGCCCTTTACAACATCTGGTCAGATGCCCTCTCCTCTGCCCTCCCTTCTGTCCCCCTTCCCTTCTCACCCTCTCTATCTCCCAGGTCAAAAGAGGGGGCAGATGTCTAACATGGACATCTCCACCTCACTAAAAGCTCCTGAATGCCTCCCTCATGGCCTTCAAGGTCAAGTCCAGGGTCCTCACACTGGTCTACAAGGTCCTGCAGGATCCAGCCCCTGCCCATCTCACTGTAGCCACATGAGGCCTTTTTCATGTACAAATACACCAAGCCTAACCAGCCACTGGGCCCTTGCCCCTTCCTGTTCCCTCTGCCTGGAATGGTCTCCCCCAAATATCACTGTGACACCCTAAGTTCATAGAGATCTCTTCTCAAATGTCGCCTTCCCTGAGCATCTGATCTAACATAACCCCCCCCCCCGATTCCCTTTTTGTCCCCATCAGCCTGTTACACATTTCTGTGTGTCACTTCTCCTTATCCGAAATGGTCTTGGCCTCTTATTGTGTTTTTCTTGCCTGTAAGGGATGTCTCAGGTTTGAGGGGCATCATCCAAGGTAAATCAGGATAAAAAAAAAAAAAAAGCCAAGTCTTAGAGCCCGGACTGGGGTCCTTCTTCCCAGATGACTAAAGGATGCTTTAGAAAGGAAAGCTGTGCTGGACCCTAACGAGCCAGCTGTGGGGTCCTGAGACACCAGACCCAGTCACAGCTCGCTGGAGGCTGTGCTAGGTCGTCACGGAGGCTGCGTCCTCTCCTGCACCTTAGTGGCGAAAAGGACAAAAGCTGGCTGCCCACCAGACCTGTCAGACCCTTCTCCCAGAAAGCAGGGCGGCTGCCACCTGGTGAGTAATTCACCTGCAGTCAGCGGCCCCGAGAGCTGTGTCGGCAAAAACCAAACGGCCTGCAGAACTGTGTCTTATTTTTAATCTGCTCAAAACCAGGGTCTCAAAAGCACTTACTTCTTTCCATCCTACTAATTTCGGAGGCAATTAGCTGTTGGGTGTTCTTGCCCGCCAGCTCCTTCTCTGCATGTCTGCTTATTTGGTGCACGCGCTCCTGCCCAAATATGCCAGCTGTGAAGAGCTTTGTTAATCTGCTCTTAAACTATAATTTTTAACAAGCCTCTTAACTGATAGAGGCATCTGTGCATAAGTAGCACGTGGTAAGCCTCCCCTTGAGACACTAACCTGATTTATTATAAATGCTGCTACTACCGAGCTTTATATATTAACATCTTTAACACAAAAATATGTGGTCTGATATCCCACAGCCCAGCTCTGATGCAGACGGACAGCTCAGATGGGAGTTGAGAACCTGGAAGACATCAGCCTGAAGGGCGAAAGAAGCCAGTTTTAAGTATTTTCAGTGAAGCCATGCCCGCCAACCCAAACTTGTTGTTTCCAACATCAGCCTGGGGCCCTGTGGAGAAGAACAGACCCGATTTATTTCCATGACCAAACCTTCCCTCCACACTGGGCCAGGGGTGAGGTCACCCTGACACCTCTCTGTGGCGCTAGTGGGCTGGAGAGGGCCCCCTTCAACTACAATGATGAGACTTAAACCCCAGCGCCCAAAACCTCCAGCCTGCCAGAAACCTGGAGTTTCCCAAACATCACCCATTTGCACACCCCAACGATTGTTCTGGGCCATCTCAGTGCACCTCCTGGACTACTATTTAATAGTCGTCATTAAATAAACTCATTCTTTACAATTTAACCTCAAACCAAGCAGTGTCATTTATGAAATTATAGATCTGATGTGCTAGTTATACACGTTTTCCTTTAAAACAGTAATGAACAAATAGTGGGATAAATAACGCTGGCATACCGTGTGCGCCTGGCGTTACCAGCAGTGCACTTGAGGAGCGTTGAATCGAATACACAGACCAAAGTTCAGAGCGAACAGTGTCGCCTGGGACATAGACGGTGTCCGGTACTTTGAAGGTTCGAAGACAAAGGCTCAGTTTTCCAGACTTCAGTCCAGGAGACCAGCATCAGTGGGCAGCAGATGCACACAGCGCCCCCTTCAGACCAGATTCCTGCAGTGCCTCCCAGGCTGAAAAGGCACGGGAGCGAAGTTCTGCCTGGAGACAAAACGCCTACGGGGTATTCGGTCTGGAAACGCCCCTTATAGCCCCCACGGGCCCATCCTAAATGCAGCCTTGTTTTCATGTGCCAAACAGTCAGTGCAAGCCCAGGGCTCTGATTGCTTCCTGGCTGCAAATACTTTCTGAAAACCGCCTGGAAAACAGCTCAATGCATGATCATTAATACGTATTGTTATATGAGGAGCATCTTGGTTTCATACTAATCATCTGTTCTTGGCAGCCGAAAGATCGAGTTATGTTCCTAATAATGACTTTTAAAAGGCTACAGATTTGCAATTGCATTATCACCCCAATTTAAGAGTTGATTTGCAACGTCTTACCTAGAAAATCTTCGTATCTTCTGCCAGCAACAAATTCTAAACTCTGTTGTCCTTTGGCAGTGGACAGAGGCTAAAGGCTCACTCCTCACTTGATGGATGGCTGGCACTTCTCATCACACAAGGAGAGTTTCTTTGAACAGTTGAAGCTATAGCAGAGCAAAAACCCATAAAAGCCTCCAGGATTTGTCTCCTGCCTCTCTTCAGTGTCTTTAGCTCACTTCCCCAGGCTCACTATACTCCAGCCACATTTGCCTTCTTGGTTCTGCCCCAGGGCTTTTGCACATGCAAAGAAGTTCCCTGTGAAACCTATCTTTCATGCAGTGATGTGACAGGAACTCCGAACTTCTTCTACCCAGAAGAGAGAAAACCTTTACAGAGAGCAGGCAAAGCAGGAGCCGGAAGGGGCTGTGTTTTGGTGATCTCTTGCTTCTTTCAGGATGCAGAAGTTATGTTTTGTTGTTTTGTTCCCCCAATGCCCCCTGCCTTTCATCTATATTCACGAGTCTAAAGGAAAAGAATCAGGTAGATATTTACATGAAGGCAGGCCTAAAACCAGCACTCAGACAATAATTCGTATAATGTCTTCCGGCATGAACAATGAGAGTTTCTCTGAACAGTCGAAGCTATAGCAGAGCAGAAACCTAACTGACAAAGTCAAAGGAAAAATATTTGCGATTTGCTAGGTCAGTAGACTGGCTGAAAAGCCTTTGAGACCACTTCTGCAGACAGCATTTCTCCCCGGGGCCCAGCTGGGTGTGTTGGTAGCAGCTCCAGACCCATGTCAGATAATCAACTTGTCTCTGAACCGTCCAACCACTTCAACAGACAAATCACCCCCAGAGAAAGGAAGAGAAGAAGCCCAGTCTGGGAATGTAGACTCTTGGTATCATTTATTGCAGACAAGAGATAGAGGTATTGGGAGGAAACTAAGCACCTTGGAGACGGGCTGCAGCATTGTCCTGTCACCAGGAGTGTGTTTGTCTCGGCTGTCCATGGAGAACCCTGCCCTCACTGCAAAATCACAGCTCGGGGAACTCACCGGGTTCTGCAGAAGGGGATGTGCTGCCTGCCCCATCTCTCCTGGGGACCGCAACAGCTGCCTAAGGGGTCTTCCCACTGCCCCCCACCTCCACCCCTGTCTTCATCCTCCTTTCTTCCCGAAGCAGTCAGCAGGATCTTTCTAAAATGTAAAATCCATCATATCACTCAGCAGGATTTGGAATGGGGTGAGACCAGCAAGATACTTAAAGAACAAAATTGAAAGGGCGCTCATTAGTCCTAGTTCTGTCACTCACCTGCTCAGACCTTCTCCCTGGTTTCTCATGGCTCAGGGAATAAAATGCAAACTCCCTACCAGAGACACTAGGGCCCACATGATCCAGTCCCTGCCCACCTGTCTTTTTTTCTCTCAATTGCTTTCCAGCCCCAGTGGCTTCTTTCTGTTGCTTGGACAAGCCAAACTTGTTCCTGCCCCAGGGTCTTTGCACTTGCTCTTCCTTAAAGCTGGAAGAGTCTTTCTCCACATTTTGTACGATGGGCTCATTCTCTTCTGCCAAGTCTTGGCACAAATGTCACCTCTTTAGATAGTACTGCACTGATCCCTATCTAAGTTGTGCCCCCATCCAAGGCACTGTCTGTGTTGTATAATCTGCTTTATTACCCTTACAATTCTTATCACATCTGCAATTATTTATTGCTCATATCTCCCCACTGGACGGACAGCTCCACAAAAACAGGAAATAGGCCTGTGTTATTCATGCTTCTGTCCCCAGCACCTATGACAATGCCTGGCACATGGGTAGGTGCCAAATACGTATTCAGATAAAGGAGTGGAGGTTTTGTTCTGCAGAGTGAGGGACACTGGGCTCAGCGGGACCACACCATAACCTGGGTCTGGATGCTCAAAGGTCTCTGTCAGTGACGCTCGCACCCTGTCACCCTCTTTGGTGATAGGGGGCGAGCGTCACTGATAAGCAGAGGTTGGCCCCTCTGAGTTCCCAGAGCCAGAGCTCCCTTTGGAAGACTGCAGCAAGGCGCAGGGCAGGCTGCTCTGTTCCCTCCACCCACATTTTTTCTTTCCGCTGTGAGCACCGCTGCTTTGTGCTTAGGAGAGTCCCGCTTCCACATCTGGGTCACCAGGCTCCACTGCCCTGTGTCTGACCCATAGGAGGAGGCAGCAGCAGATAAAACAGGAAGAGAGAGGGTCGGCAGATCCCCCTCTCTTGCTGGGTCGTGATACAGCAATGACTATGTCCTCTTCCTGTGGCCTCAGCTCTTCCTGGACAGACTTCTGCTAAAGCCACAGCCATCCGTGGGCTCCCATGACCCCCCTTCTCCTCTGCTCTTCTGGCCTTGGGCTGGTGAGGACCCCTCTGCTTTTTAGTCCCCAGCTTACTAGCCCTGTGTCCTTGGGAAAGCTACTGCACCCCCTGCCATGCCTCACGAAGCTGATCTATATGTTGGGTACAGTGATGGCACCTTCCTCGTTGGGTTATTGCAATGATTAAATGAGTTAATACCCAAGAAGTGCCTAGAAGATGCCTGGCATGTAATAAGCACTCAATAAGGGTTGGCTAGTGTTATTACTGCTACTTTATCACTGCCATTCCTAGTGGCAAGCTCTCTCCTTCTGGTATCTCATTGGATCTTATGAAGTAGATACTTTTATATTCCCAGTTTCCCCTCAAGGAAACTGCAGCTCAGGCAAGCTCAGCCACTTCCCATTATGGCACAGTCAGAAAATGGCAGGGTAGAGACCTGACTTCTGGTGTGACTGCTCAGCTCCAGCTCCTGACCATTAAGCAGGGTTTTTTTTTCCACCTCATGCATTCACAATGCATAGTTGGGGAAGGTAGGTGTTCTGTGCATTGTAGGATATATAACAGTACCTCTGGTCTCCACTCACTTGATGCCAGCCCTCCACAAGAAAGAATAATTTGGCCCAAAATGTCAATAGTGGCAAGGTTAAGAAGTCTGGGCATAAGGATTAAGCGGACACAAGAAAAACCCTAATTATGAAGGTAAGGGTCCTAAACTTCACTCAAACCTGTAAAGTGATAATACTAGTAACCTTTGATACATGATATACGTACCTAAAACAATTACTAAAAGTTCTTTAGAAAGAGATGCATTTAAAAACATCATAGATAAATTTTTTTAAAATGCTGAAAAAGTTTTAAGACAGAAAGAAAAAGAAAGAGAGAGAGAGAGAGAGAAAGAAAGAAAGAAAGAAAGAAAGAAAGAAAGAAAGAAAGAAAGAAAGAAAGAAAGAAATAGAAAAAGAAAAATGGAATGGAATGAAAACTAAAAAGAACAAACAGAAAGCAAAAATTAAATGGAACGGTGGACTTAAGCCCTGCCTAATATATCAATAATTAAATTAAATGTTGATGGTCTAAATACACTGATTAAAACACAAAAATTAACAGAGTGAATTTAAAAACATGTCCCAATTATATGCCTGCCGTCTGTAAGAAACTCACTTCAAATATAACCATACAGTCAGAAAAAAACCAGGAGCAGAAGAATTCTTGGATCTTTAGAAAAGAAAAATGAATATTGGGATGGGTAAAAATAGATGTTAATATAATAGACTTCTTTTCTTCATGAGTTTCTTAAATCATATATGATGCTTGAAGCAAATATAATCACATAGTGTGATATGCTGCTCAATGTACGAAACACTTCATATGATAGTATTTTAAAAATAAAAAAGGTAAAGTAACTCCAATATCAGGAAGGTTTTAACACTTCACTTGATGTGTTAAAACATTGATAGCAGTGTGCTGTGATAAGTAATGTGTATGCATACTGTAAGCAACCACTGAGAAAAATATATAAAACATTATACTATAAAACAGTATAAATAAATCAAAATGGAATTCTTAAAAGCATTCAAAAACTACAGGAAGGCAAGAAAAGAGAGAGGAATGCAAAACAGAGACAATTAATAGAAAAAAAATAATAAAATGGCAATCTCCAGTCCTAACACCTCAATAATTACTTTAAAGAGTTGATGGTCTTAATATACCAGTTAAAAGAGAGATTAGCAGAGTGGATTAAATAATGTCACCCAATTATATCCTGTGTATAAGAAGCTGCCTTCAAACATAATGACATAGGTAAGCTCAAAGTTAAAAAATAGATAAAAATAATGTGTCATGCAAACATTAATAAAAGCAGGAGTAGTTATATTAATATCAGATTAAGTAGATTTCAGAACAAAAAAATTTACTAGGAACTAAAAGGGACATTACATAAGGATCAATCTACCGCAAAGATATAGTGATTCTAAATGTGTGTGTACCTAACAACAGAGTTTTAAAATATAGGAAGCAAAAACTGATGGAGCCGAAAGGAGAAAAAGATAAATTCACAATTACAGTTGGAGACTCCAACACCTAACCTATCAGTATTTGACACTCTCTTATCAGTAACTGACATACCTAGCAGATAGATCTAGCAGACAGAAAATCAGTAAGGATATATTTACACTGAGCAGCACCGTAAATCATCTGGATCTAATTGACATTTAATAGACTGCTTCAGCAACAGCAACTGAATACACATGCTCCCCAGTGGGACATTGGGGTGCTCACATGGGACATTCACCTAGAGAGATGCTATCCCAGTTCATAATGCAAACCTTAACACGTTTTAAAGAATTCAACTTGCAAAGACTATGTTTTCTCACCATAATGGAGTTGAACTAGAAATCAGTTACAAAAAGACAACAGGAAAATCTTTAAGCCTATAAATATTAGACAGTATGCTTCTGTATATAACCCATGAGTCAATGTGAAAGACTCAAAGGAAATTTTAACAATACATAGAACTGAATGAACATGAAAATATGACACATTAACATTTGTGAGGTGCAGCTAAAGTCATTACGAGGATAAAATTTAGAGTACTAAATGCTTACATTAGAGCAAAGGAGAAAACTGAAATCAATAAGCTAAGTTCCTACCTTAAGAAACTAGATAAAGAAGAGCAAAGTAAGCCCGAAGTGAGCAGAAAGAAGGAGATAGTAAAGATAAGAGTAGGAATCATTAAACTAGAAAACAGAAAAACAATAGAGAAAAATCAATGAAACTAAGAACAGGTTTTGTGAAAAATTCGATAAAATTGACAAACTTCTAGCAAGATGGAGAAAGATAAAAAGAGAGAAGAAACGAATCACCAATACCAGGAATAAAACAGGATATTGCTACAGATTACAGAGCCATTAAAGAAATGGAAAAAGAAATGATATGAAGAACTTCACACTCATAAATTCCATATCTTTTAGAAGCAACAGACCAGTTCTTTGAAAACCACAAACTACCAAACTTAATCAAGATGAAATAACCTGAATAGTTCTAAAATTATTTAAGAAATCATATTTGTAATTTAAAATCTGAAAATCTCCAGGCCCACATGTTTTAACTGGTGAATTTTACCTAACATTTAAAAAAATTAACACCAACTTTACACAATCTCTTCAAGAAAATAGAAGAGGGAACACTCCCCACATCATTTTATGAGGCCAGTATTACCCTAAAATCAGAACCAGACAAAAACAGTACAAAAATAGGAAAGTACAGGTCCTTATCGCTCATGAACTTAGACACAAGAATTTTCAAACATATTGACAAATTACATCCAATAATATATTTTAAAAATTATATAACATGGCCAAGTGGGAATTATTCTATGTGTGCAAGACTGGTCAATATTCAAACTCAATATAGCCCACCATATCAACAGGCTAAAAAAGAAAAGTCATTTTAATTGGTGTAGAAAAAAAGCATCCATCTGTGATTAAAAATGCTCAGCAAACTAAAAATGGATGGTAACTTCCTCAATCTCATCTACAGGAAAAATCTATAGTTATTGTCCCTCTTAATGGTGAAAGACTGAATGCTTTGTCTCTAAAACCAGGAATTCTAAGGCAAGAATGCCCATTTTCACCACTTTCATTCAATGTAATATTGGGAGTCCTATACAGTGTAATAATGGAAGAAAAAGAGATGACAGGCAAATGGACAGAAGAAATAAAATTGTCACTATTTGCAGCTGACAGGATTTTGTACAGAGAAAATCCTGAAGAATCTACAAAAGAAAACAAACCCAATTCTAGAATTAGTGAGTTCAGCAAAGTTTCAGGACACGAGATCAACATGCAAAAGTCAATTGCATTTCTATATACTAACAATAAACAAATGGGAACTGAAATTAAAAATGCAATACCACTTATAATCAATTCAAATAAAATGAAATATATAGGTATAACATTAACACAACATATATAAGATCTTTATGCTGAAAACTATAAAATGTGAATGAAAGAAATTAAAGAAAAACTAAATAATTGGAAAGACCTTGTTTATGGATCGGAAGATTCAACGTAGTAAAAATGTTAATTCTCCCCTTATCTATTTATGTTGCGATTTCTGTTAAAATCTCAGGAGAATTCTTGTAGACAAAGAGACAAGCTGATGGACTTTCCACTCTATCTTTGCTGATGGCACAGGAGGGCTCCTACTGGCTTCCTTCTGCTGGTGGGTCAGAGTAGGAGCTGTGGGTCTGATATGGGGAAAGTTTGGTTCACCTTCCACTGCTGGATGGAGAGATGAGGAGACAAGAGGTCTGAGTTACCCTCTACCATTGGGAGCAGAATCATGAGATGCCAGATTTGCAAGTGTCCAACGTGCCATCAGCCAAGATCGCCAGCATGACCTGTTGAGCTGCTTATTACAACACTAAATTACACACCGGGACAGGCTGTTTGGATGACCTTTTCCTTTCTCCATGGCGTGGACAAGCAAAGCTGGGAGAACCTCTCTTACAAGGTGAGTGGTCTTCAGCCCGTCCTCCAAACCCCCTTTCTATATGTAATGAATGGCTTCAGTTTAATTACAACCCTCCAGTGGTTCTGTGATGGGGAGTGGAGACGCAGTGAGAAATCCCCTTCGCTGTGAACTACAGAAGAGATAGGAGTAACTTCCTGCTCCAGGGAGACCCCAGGAGTCCTCCAGGGGAAGTCCATCTTACCTACTTCCATGTCCTCCCAGAGAACCTGCCTGCTCAGCCTCCTCTCTCTGCCCCAGGGAGGGGGACCGCACTGTGGGAGAGGCAGGGGACGGAAGGGGAGGTGAGGAGGTGGGTGTCCCAACATGCACAGATGTGCAAATACCCAGATTCGAACGTAAGCTGAATGTAATTACTCGGTTAATTAAATATTGACTTTAAACTCAAAAAGTGATTAAAACAAGCAGCAGGAAAGACTTTTCCAGAGAGGAAGGGGGCAGGGAATGAATCTGAATTTTCAGGAAGGGGAAGAGGAGAAAGGGAACTGTCAACAGGAAGGTTTGTGCTGTCCTACTATGTGCAGGCACCTACTGTGTGCAGGGCTGAGTGGCCTTCAGTGTCTGGGCAGGTAGAAAATTTCAGACAGAGGTCACTGTGCCGAACTAGGATTTGTGGGTGTCTCCTAGTTTTTTTCTCCCTAAGATGCCATCTCTTTCCCAGGCTGCCCTCAAGGGGGACGGGGAGCTGCTGGTGCTGTTGAACCAGGCACTGTCCACCACGTTCTCGTGGAACAGGAGCACAGTGCCCTGTTCCGCGAGGTGCTCCATTAATGCTAGTGGAATGAATGAATGAATGAATGAATGAACTATATAAGCAATGGCAACGTGTGTTCGCGTGTGTGCGTGTGTGTGTGTGTTTACTACGGGCAGGTGCCGTGGATGGCATTTCAGGTCAGGCCTTAACTCACCAGCTCAGACACTCACCAGGTGGGAGGGGTCTGCAGTGTCCTCTGGCCACATTTCCTTCCCATAATTCAGTCCTCTGGGTCCAAGCCTCAGACTAAGTTTTCCAGGTTCCTTCCAGGAATGTAAGCAAGGGACCTCAGGACCTCAGACGTCCCCCAGCCTGGGAGTCGCTCAGCCACTGGGCCTGGGTGGGGCCTCAGCAGACTTCTCAGGACCCTCCCAGCTTCCTGATTCTCCAGCCCCCGTCCATCTCCAACCACGCAGCTGGGACAGCCTTTGTTCTCTCGTGTCCCTTGTCACCCTGATGGCATCTGTCTCTCACTGGGATCGTCCTGCCTGGATACCCAGGTTGTTCAGGCACCTCCTGCTGCGCTCATCTCTTCACCTTCTTGTTGGTTTAACCTCGAGGGGACCTTCCTCTTCACACCTATGCTCCCCATTTCCTCCCTCTGCAAGTTCCTTGGTGGCCCTCTGTGCAGAATGCCCATCTGCTCCATCCACCTTGCCAAGCTCTTGCATTTCCCTGACTCCTATGCAACACTTAAAACAAAACAAAACGAAAACCGTTCCTGCTGTGTGTTTCTTTTTCTCCATCAGGAGCTGAAATACAACCTGACCTGTTTTTGTCTGAGCACTTTCTGGCCAAGTTTGGGTTGGAGCCAGGGGGATTTATGAGGCTATAAAAGTCAAGCTTTCGGCAAGTCAAACAAACCGGGGTGTGAAGGAGAAACTTTAGCATAAGAAACGGCTGCAGCCTGGGATGTGTGTGTGGCAATTCCAGAAAAGAAGGTCACAGAGCTACAGCGAGGGGCCTTTCATGGCTGCAAAGTTTCCCCCTGAAACGTGCTTTTTAAGAGCAGAAGATGCTGCAGAGCCAGCCTGAGGGGACTGTGGCCTAACCCTTCAACCCCTGGGTGTCGAGTGTCATGCACACATTTCAAAGTAGAAATTCCAGCACCATCTCAAACGATGCACTCTCGCGATTAGTCCTGCCCAAGTTTCCATTTAGACATAAGCCGTCGTGTAGGTAGAACTGTAATTGCATCGGGGGAAGAAAATATGTTTATACGTCTCGAGAAATTACGACAATGAGAAATAGCAGCTTAAACCCCCATTAAGTCAGAAGAAAGATAATTGCGTTTCACGCTGCCTCCCCGGGCTGGCACGCTGACACAGAGATGGATTTTCTTCGGCAAAACAGGGCCCGTCTTTGCACAATACCCATTTCCTCCTTAATTACACGTAACTCTGTAGTCAAATTCCTACTAATGCCCAACGCCTAACAGTGCGTCTTCATAAAGGAAGGGTTAGTTTGGGAGATGGGAGAATTATAAACTGGTTGAATTAGACTCACCCTTGAGCTGTTCTACGTGCAACCTCAAGCAGCGATGATCATTACTCTGAATTCTCACTAGCGAGACAATAGGGCCGTGATTAGTCAAGAAATTGTAAGCGCGGGGACAAATGTGGCAATTTGTCTGCTTTATTATCCACCAATGTTCTCTTCTGGATAAGTGGGCAAGGAAGATTAAACACACGGATTGTGCCGTGTGGTGAGACGGACACACAAGCAGGGTAATTAATTGGTGCATGTGTAATCGAATATTAAAATGAGTATGGTGTCCCCGGCAGCCAGCCTGCAAATCTCTCTGGACAGCGTATAACTTATGAGTATTCAGTGGCTGACAGCATTCTAAAAGGGACAAGCAGGGTCCATTTGACGATAAGTGCAATTCAAGTTAGGCCTCTCTGTGTGACAGCGTCTCTTTTTTACCGTCACCTTCCAGAATTATTCACTTATGAGATCATTGTTGCAGCTGCTGATTTAATAAAAGTGAGCAGAGCGGTCCCAGGGCAAGGTTCTCGCTCATCCGGCTCTCACCTCCCATGGTTGGCGTCTCCCTAGCTGATCTCCTCTGGCCTCAGTTCCCTCAGTCTCAGAATGGGGTTAATAATATCAACCACACTGCAGATTGTCATGTGGATTAGGTGACATTATCGAGGGTACAAACGCACAACACAGGACGGTTCGGATTCTCCAGTGTCATTTAGAGCAGGAAGCCACCACACCCCCTCATGAAGACACATTGAGTGGGAAGCCACGTGTGAGATCTTGCAGATGCTGTTTTGATTTCAGGTTCCCGGGATGCAGAAAACCTTGGACATCTCTGATGAGACTCTTGCTCACATTTTTGTTCATTTGGCATCTTATTAAGTTAAGCACCAGGCCATTGTAAACACAGGGGTTACAAGTAGGATATGACACCTGCTTTGGGATCACATACTAGGACAGTGAATGATGCAAAGTAGGTAGTAAAATAAATATTTCTTGAAGGAATAAGTAAATGAAATGAGGCTCTGCCCCCTTGAACTTGCAGCTAACTCACTGCGACCTCAACTTTAAAAGAAGCTACTGGAAAACCCGATGATCGCAGAAAAGGCATGAACCTAACGCCCTGAGCATCGGGGCTCTGGGTTCTAGGGCTGGATCAGCAGCTTTCACATGGGCTAGATGAGCTATGTCCCTTCTCTAAGTCTCAGGCAGTCTGTAAGATGGACAAATACATCATGCATTCAGCTCTGGAGTCATTTGACAAAACTTTATCGAGCAACTAACACAAGCTACACACAGATGTAGGTGGTGAGGGTGCAGGAGGACACAAGACAGTTTCCGCTGTCACAAATTACCACATATTTAGCAGCTTTAAACAACACCCGTGTATTACTTGCCTCACAATTCTGTAGGTCAGAAGTTTGGCTGCATGTTCTGCTCAGGATCTCACTGAGCTAAAATCAAGATGTCATCCGGGGATGTGGCTCCAACGTAAGACTTGGGGCCCTCTTCCAAGCTCACTGCTGTTGGCCAAATTCATTTCTTTCGCACACTTTTCATGTGGCACCCTCCATCTTCAAGCCAGCAAAGGCACATTGATTCCTTCCAGAACTCTGAGTCTCTGACTTCCTCGTCTGCTTTTAAAGGTTTATGTGATTACCTTGGGTCCATCCAAATAATCCAGGTAAATCTCATTATATTCCCAGGCTCCAGGGATTAGGGCATAAACATATTTTTTTTTTTTTTGTGGGGAGAGCTATTATTCTGCTTATTTGCACACACGATGCACATGGAAAGCACATTCCAGACAGAAGAAACAGCAGAGGCAAAGGCCATAAAATGCCAACAGGTTTTGTTCCAAGGGCCCATGGAACTCACTGCAACCTTGTAAGCAGGGATATTAAAATATATAACTATTGTTTTTTTAAAAAGATGACTGGCTTCTTCTATAGGGCAAAAATCAAGGCTGGAAGCAGGAAGCCCAGCTTAGAGGCCATGGCCATAGATGACAGTGGCTTCAATTAGGATGGTGGAACCGGAGGTTACGAAAAGTGGCCGGAGTCTGGATATCTTTAAATGATTTTTAAAAATAGACGAGCAGAATTTTCTGATGAAGCAAAGGTTTCTCAATTTTTCCTAGTGGAAAACAGAAGAGGTGGTTTTGGAGAAATTTCATTTCCTCTCCTGGACTCCCCATAACCGCCAACCAAAACCATCTGGAATAATAATAACTAAACAAATTGCATGTGCCTGTGCAGACTCACCTTCCAGACCAGTCCCTCAGCTCGCCACCCCGGGACATAGACATACACATGGATGGGTAAAAAGTCAATTTATCAATAATCGAAAGATAGAAAAAAAAATGAGAACACTTAGCAAAGGGAACCATTTAGCTAGGATCTAAAATAATAATGATGGTCTCTCTGCTGAGTAGACAGTATGAAAATGCTGCTCAGAAGCTGAAGGGTTTGGAGAAGGCAACATCTTTACGTTGCTGGCATCCCGGGCAGCACACAGAGGCCTTAAGAAGTTCATGGGCAAGCCTTCGCATCCTCCTTTTGCTCATTCTGAGATCAAACCCGGCAGCCTTCGGCTCTGGCTTTGATTAGCTATGCATGGCTCGACTGCCTGGGACTCATGCAATAGAGATGAATGGAAAATGAGGCTTGTAATGATTTTCAAAAGACACACAGCCTGGCTTCACCCCATGACGAATTACAGGCCCCTGGAAACGGCGCTGGCTTCATGGGCGTAAAACCTCACAGTCACACAGGGCCTGCACGTAGAAGGGCCTCAGGCTTGGTTTAATGCTCTGCTGTCTTGAAATTCCTAATAATTTTTGAACAAGGGGCCCCACGTATTCACTTAGTGCTGGGGAATTATCTTCCTTGTTCTGATTTCAGCTGTTCACACCCTTCTCTCAAACCCTTCACAGGAGAGGGCGACCTGGAAGGCATTTCTGGGGCTGTGATGTGGAGAGGTGTGCGTCTCACAGCAGTTTCTGGATAGTTAAGGATGAGGGCTCAGCTGCATGAGACTCAGGACAAGCCAACTTGGAGGTCCATCCACAAAGGAGGGAGGCATCATTTTACCCATGCACAGACAATCTGTGGCACAGAAACTGCCCCAGCCCAAAACTCATCAACAGAGCAGACAGAGCTCAGCAACACCCTGATCAAACCCATCTTGAAGCAGAAGGAGCAAGACGAAGAAACGGAAGAGGAAGCAACTAACCAGGAGCCTCCTGGCCACACTCCAGTGATGTTTCATCTTGGACTAGCCTCACATACTGAAATTGTCACTTGGCTGTCAGGGTATGACCCGAGTGGTTATAAGAACTGTGTGTTGTTGAGCAAACTCAGTGATACTTACGAATCCCAAACAAGGGATTGTAGCTTGTGTTAGTTGCGAATCCTCTGGTGACATACCCACTTGGGGATTTCTCTCGGGAACGGAATTGCTTTTAATCTGGAGCTTGTGCTTCTCGAGAAGGGGCAAACATTGCTCCTTGGAAGGTGGTAAGTATGTAATGGTTAGAACCCATTGCAAAATAAAAATGCAGAGTCCTATGACCAAAAGCGTCTTCAGAATTTCAAGTCCGTGACAACAGAGCATTAAATCAAACATGGGCCTTTCTGAGCACGGGGCCTTGTGCAACTGTGTAGATTGCATGCCCATCTGGCTGGCCCTGGAGAGCGAGCTTGGCATTTATAAATGTCTGGAGGTGACTGAGGTTTAAGGCTAATGAGAAGGAAGTATGCTCCAGCTCAGAGTAAGTCGGAAGGCCCGGCAAGATGTGACTGTGGAATAAAGGGACAGATTTCCCTGTAGTTCTCGCCCCACCTCCGAGCATCTGGAGGAAGCCACGGTCGCCTTGACAATGACTCCATTGTTGGAATAAGTATGATTTCTCCTGCAGACCACTCTGAGGGGATCAAGATGGATTAGATGCATAATACATCTGGTCCAGCTGTTAAAAAATTAGCCTTTCTTCTCAGCTCCTTGGAATCTGGTAGAACGTAAGGGGCCATCACTGAAGTTTGGGAGAAAGACCCAGGAAACTGGGTATGATGGGAATCTGTTCCAGAGAAGTTTGTGAAGATGTTAGAGCAGGGTGCCTCAGTTTCCCCACCTGTGAAATGGGCTTGATAACAGTACCTACCTCCTATACTGCTGTGAAGTGTGAATGAGTTGGCAAATAAATCCTAGGACTGGCAGTTTACAGAGCATGTAAATGTCATTGCTTTTGTTGCTTCTTCTGACCCTTCTCAGATGTGGCAGCTGTTTAACCATCCGAGAGTTCACTACGTTTAAGTGTGTATCTTTGCGTGTGGCTCCCATGGCCTCAGTGGGACTGTGGCCCTTGAAGCTCTGAATTCCCAACAGTCTTTGCATAGAGTACTCTTTGGGGAAAATAAAATCTCTGGACTCCTGTGAAATAAGCATTCAAAATATTTTCTATGTCACCCAGTCCAGAACCTTGGGTCCCAGATGAGCCTCAGAAGGTGAACACACTGGCCAATGTCAGACAGCCACCAAAGATGGAGCCAGGACTTGAACTTGGCCTTTGGACTTTCAAGCCATTGCTCATTCTCCACCTTCATGGGCTGAGCAGGTCTCCCCAGAACAGCATCAGATGACTAGTGAGTGGGCCAGAGGAGCCCTCGCTTCCTC
Organism: Macroglossus sobrinus; assembly: GCA_004027375.1. Taxonomy (NCBI): domain Eukaryota; kingdom Metazoa; phylum Chordata; class Mammalia; order Chiroptera; family Pteropodidae; genus Macroglossus; species Macroglossus sobrinus. Next base: position 32,460 of record PVKZ01004827.1, read on the forward strand.
CAGGGCAGAGGCCAGAGCTGAGGCTTCTGCACTCAGAGGCCTTTTGTGACTTCGGCACAGAGGAGCCAGAGCAGGCGTCGAGAACACTGACATCCACTTGCTCTGTAAGGGCCATCGGGAGGTGCCGTGGCCTGGCAACAGCCCACCGGTGGCCCAGGTCCTGCTGTCTGCATCACATCTGCTTTCTGGAGCCCCAGCAGGCGGCCCTGTCCAGGCCCTGCCGGCGAGTCCAGCATTCTCTCAGCGAGCTGTCCTTCTCCATCAAGCTCTTCATTCGAATTTGGCCACACACTCACACCTCTCTGGGGACACCTGGCTTTCTCCTGTTTGTTTGTGTATTCCTTCAACAAAAACTGGATTACATGCAAAGATGTTAAGCGCTGGGAATGGGACAAAAAAAATAATAACAGGACAAAGACTGCTTTCCAAAGCTTTCTGGGCTAATGTGGGTGGCAGCATTCAGAGGGATGGGGGCAGGGTGGGAGCCATTGGCTCTGGAAACGGGGAGTGTTTTATCAATAAAATCGAGTCAGTTTTATTATCGGTTTAAACTTTCTACAGATAACACACAATTTACTGCCTACACCTGGGGCAGACTGTCCCTGCCCCCTCTCGCTCACTACACCCTTGAACGTGGTATTCCAGGAGGTACAAAGCCATTATCTCCTGTTCCTCCAACGTGTCTCGGATATGGTCCTGCCTCAGGGCCTTGGCAGTTGCTAGGCCATCTGCCTGGAGCACCCTTTCCTCGTTTAGAAGCTGGGTTCATGCCTTCACTTCCCCTAGGTCTACTGTTGGCTGTCACTTGTCTGAGCAACGAATAAAAAAAGACACCACTTGCAGGGACACTCTTTACTCTGTCTTTCTCTTCCCCACAGCCCTAATAACCACCCAGCAGACTGTGTAATATTCTTCAGCACAGCCCATTGGAGCAGCAGGGCTTTGTCCATTTTGTTCTTTGATGTTTCTCCAGAGTCTGTCCCTTAAAAGAAGCTCGACAAACCCTGAATGAGTGAATGGGTAGAAGAGAGCTTACATGTGAAAATCCTGCTACCGCCCTATGCCAGCTCTGAGTTATTGCCTCTCTCAGAGCCTCAGTTTCTTTTTCTGAGAACAGAACCAAGGCTAACAACAAAGTGGCCGGGTCAGTTAACCCAGGCAAGAGGCGTGAACACCAGGGAGGCAACAAGCTGTCACCTCTCTCCGCTCTTTCTCCCCACAGCCTCTGATTTCATACGGGGGTATTGGGGGGTGGGGTAGGAGATCATCTGAGCCTGTCCGGGCAAAAGCAGGATGGATTCCTTTCCACTCGCTTGCCCGACCACCAGCCTGTCCTCGCAGGGCCATGCAGCCCAGCAGAGTGGCAGAAATGGGCTGGGCAACAGGTTGGATGTACTTCCTGCCTTCCCAGCAAAGTGCTTGAAGAATGTGCACTTCTATAACATGATTTCCCTCTCGAAGACCAGGTGACAAACCAGATGGACAGAGATATGTAACTCTTCCCTTGTATAAAATCCAATCCCAAGCATTCTGGGGGGAAGAGGGCACCAAAGTCAAGCGCAGGCAGGCTTACATCTGCATGACCCTGGGGAAGATCCACTGGCAGCTGGTGCAAACACATCCAGACATTGCCAGGAGACTCTGGTCTCAATGAGGAGGGTGACAACTAAAATATCGGGCAGTTGAGCCTGGGGTTTCTATCCAGATTCAGGGATGGGCAAGGAGAGCGATCATCACCCCATCCTCCTTCTCTGCAGTAGCCCCCTCCTGCTAGCAGGTGAATCCAACACAGCACACATTTTAACTCCAATATCAACTTAAACTGCAGCTGCTGTCGTTGCCTGGGGACCCCTATCTTTTTACACGTTATTGTAGATCAGTTGCCTGCCGCTGCAATGAAGAACTCTCAATGGGTTGTCTGGAATTTCTAAATCATCGCTGCGGAGAGCCCGAAGGATAAAGGAACAAGACAGGCTGCCCTACAAGTGTTATAAGTGCTTGATTCAAGCAGGTGACCCTGGGGTTCTGACCTCCTGAGATCAGCCCGTCCCATACATGAGCTCAGAAGGGAATGTGCTTTCTTGCTATGCAGGCAACGGAGGTGCACACCGTGGCTACATGAGATCACCGCATATCCTTTGGCCCAGATACTAAAACACTCACCAGCTTTTTAAATGACTTTTTTGGTTCCCAACATTGTTCTTGCAATTATAGGGCAGAGGAGAGAGGAGCAGATGGTCAGTTATTAGATCTGCGATTATCAAATTGAATTACTCAAGCCCCCAGGATACATGGCGATTTTATAAGGGCTCACAAGCACAGAGTTCCAAGCGGCTCCATCTCCAGACCCTTGACTGACGTGGGTACCCGAGGCTTATCCTCTGCCACATCCTCTTTCACAAATGCCCTCCTCCCACTTTATAAAAGATCAATCGGTCGGGATTCCAGCAGGAAATGGATGACACACTTGTACTGGCTAATTTGAGGCTAGTTTTATCCAGGTACTGTTTAGTATATGTGCTGCTGAAGCGAGCACAATCCAGGTACTACTTAGGAGTTGTGGGCAGGATGTATGCCGAGAGCCTGAGTCATGGTCAGGTGCAGGAGAAGCACTGAGGAAATATTTGATGAAAACATACACGAATGATTGAATGACTGAGGACCTGAGTTGCAGAATTTCTAATTATCTCCTAACTCTGGATTTCTATGACTTCTAGGACCACTGCATGCAAACCTGGAAGGGAAGCAAGTGGGAAAAAATTGGAAGCTGGTGAAGTAACCAACCCTCTGACTTCCTCTTGTGCTTAGCCTCGGTCCAAGCATCCGTCCCCCAAGCTTCTTGTGTCTCCTGCTTGCCACAGATATTTTCAAAATGCCAGCAGGAGATTAGTTGGTGGGATGTCTCAGGTCTCAAAGAATATTGGGCTGCGTCTGTCACTCCATGGAGAATTGTCATTTCTCCTCAGTACACAGGAGCTGTGACCGGGGGTGGGGGTGGAGATGGGGAAAACCCTGAGAAAATTTTAAATTTAAAACACACAGGGAGAGATCTTAGCGAGAGGTATCTGAATTAGATCAGATTTCACCCCTGGTGTCCAATTCAGAGACATTGATAAGTGGCCTAGATTTTTAATGATCTCAAATATTTGGTTAAAGAGATGGATAACGTGGATAAATACCCACGTTAAATCCAACTGCTGTCACTATGAAAAATGTTATATGGTTGTTTATTCTTATGACCTGCTCAGAAAGCAGCCCACACTTCACAAGCCCTAGTGAACTCTTTGTAAGAAGGTGAATAGAAATGAACAATATTAAATCAGTTGCCTGTTTATTCCTCCAAGCTACCCATATTCCTTGATTTAGACTGAAATTCTTGCTCTAATGTTTATTCACATTGTTTCTTTCTACGTAAAACTTATTATATGGCTTCCTTGGGGGCATTTGTCCCTTTTCTTTTTTTCTTTTCTTCTTGACTCTGGTTAAATAAACTATTGATTTTGTTTTCAAGTTTAATCTAAGGGGATAATAGAGTTCTGATTTGATAAGTACAACCTTAATGTATTCAGAGAAAACACATTGTAGTTGTTCAATTAGTGTATTTTTTTTTTTTTTGAAATCAAATTGACCAAATCATGACTAACCGCCATAGGGATATCTGGGAGAGCTTGATGGGCATGAAGCTGCATGTGGTGTTAATTCTACAGAGACAAATTATCAAAAGGAAAATGGATATTAGTGGCTGTGGAGGCTATTCCAAAGATATGTGCTCTTTCTTCGAAGATGATTTAACACTGGGTTTCTTAGAGTGAACCAAGTTAAACTGCAGTATTTGAGAAGCCAGTGGGACTTGTTCTAGATGGGCCAAGAGAGTCTGCCAGGTGTCACTGCAGAGTGCCAGTCTTCTTGTCCACTCTAAGACAATGAACATCTGTCTTCAAAGAGGCTCATTCTATCTATCAGGATACAGTTGGTTGTAAGTGGCAGAAAACCCAAGTCCAACTGGCTTAAGCTTAGGAAAGTATTTATTGGTTAGTGACAAGGAAAGAATAGGAATAGAGCTGGCCGTGGGCAAGTCAAATTCCAGATACTTATATTTCGTTATCAGGACTCTGGCTCTCTTTTTCTGTCTGCTTGGACTGACATACCGAGAGGCACCTGCTGTCCCCATGGGCCTCAGAAGTGTCAGTTTTACATCCCCAGTTCCATCCCCAGTTCCCTCTGCAAGAATACCTATACCTCCAACAAAGGCCCATGATTAGCTCTGATTGGTTGTGACTGGGTCACATGCCATTCCTGAGCCAATCACTGTGTCCAGAGGCATGTGATGTCTGATTGGCCAACCCTGGGTCACATGACACCCCTTGATCTGGCCTAAAAGTAGCAAAGCAGGGGTTCCCAGAGCTAACTCAGAGTGCTGTCTCCAGAAGTGTGGGGAATGAAAGTTGGGCAGGCCCAAAGACAGCTGTCAACCACTCATCCATCCTGACAAGTTGTCCTCCAGGGTCAACCTAGAGTCCTTGTGTTCTTTGGCCCCTCTTTGCTCTTTGGTGATCGACTTCATTTCTCAAGACCCCTGCCCACCACCATGACTACCTGAACCTCACTTCTGGAACATGGCTTCTGCCCAAACCCTTTCCTTTCTTGGAGTGTCCCACCCACCCTCTTTGACCCCAATTCATTCTCCTGTCTTCACCGATGTCCTGACTCCAGGTTTCCAGCTATGTTGCTGTTCAAGCATCTGAGCTCCCTGATTCATGTGAGCTCCCTGAGACATTGCCGAGGGCAAGTGGGCACAAGGGCCAGAATTGACCATTGAGAACAGCCCTTCTCTCTTGCTCTCATGAGAAAATTCTAAACATGCACCCATCATTTCCTTTTTGAATCATTGAGTGGCCCTGGACCAAAAGCAATAAAACTCTGACACAATCAGAAGGAAATGAGTGGGTTGCATGTATATTTTATCATATTATATTTATTATATTACATTGCATTATATGTGCAATAAAATATGTGATAAAATTATGGAATACAATGGAAGATTATTTTTTCTATTACTGTTGAAAATTAATCTGCTTATAAATTACAGAACAATACTGCATTACGATATCACTCTTAAATACAGATAGTTTTTTTATAGATATACGTTATCATTGTCTCTATCAGCAGCAGCAGCATAATTTGCATTTGTTGGATGCCATCCTAAGTACTTCACATTTATCTCATTTATCAGTCCTCTGAAATAAGTACTATACTTCCGTTCTCATTTTAAAAATGAGGGAACCAAGGCACAGAGAAATTAATCGATTTTCCAAGGTCATACAGCTGGTAAGTGGCATGGTCGAGTGTATGATAAGACTGACTTTCATCACCCTGTGAAATTCAGGAGGTGGGGGTGGCCATTGCCTGGCTCTAGCCAGTGGAATGTGACAGAAGATATATGTCTGAGAAAGAAGTTGTTAGAACCCAGTATATATTTTGCTTTCTTGCCTTAGTGGCACATCCCAGATGGCTGAGGAACTGCCATCACAGTGCCTAAGTGAGGGTGCTGCATGCAGAGCAGACATGCGGTGGACATGAATTTGAACAGGTAATCAATGCTATAGCTTGAAGCTACTAAGATTTAGGCTTTTTTCTTATATGGTACTGCAGAATAACATCAGATATCAAAGAGAACTTTAGCTTCTTCTCAACGTTTTCATTATTTTCATTATTTCACGTGTCACTTGTGTAATTAATACAGCACTTAATTAAAAGAAAACTGAGGCAGTCTCATGGCAATAGAATTAATCTTTGCCCTGTAACCCTAATAAATGAAGGCATTCTAGATACCTCTGTGTTCTCAATGGTTAATGATTAATAATTATAACTTCATTTTTATATTTAAAGAATTTGATTATACTGATGTTCATTACTTTATGCTTTTAACTCTTCTGTAAATTTTAAGAAAAGATATTTAGCTATGTCTCCTTAAAGTATAATTTAACTTCTTACTAGTTCATGTCAAAGAAAATGATCCTTTATTGTCAAATGTTTCCATGGCATCTCTTCTGTGCCAGGCATGTTGTAATTGCTTTGTAGATACTCACTCACTTAAACTTGACAATAACCCTTTGGGTTATGTATTATTATTCATTAACTATCCTATAGTTAGGAAGAAGCCAGGAATCGGTCTAAGGTAGTGTGGTCCAAAGTCCCCACATCGAATATTATATTCCTCTGTCCATATCCAGGGATCTAGAACAGTGATTGCTCCAATTATAGCCTGTCAGTAATTATTTGTTGTGTGAGTGAGTGAATGAATGAATGAATAAACTACACTTCACAAAGTTCCTTCATTTACATTATTTCATTTGAATGTCCTGGCAATCCATTGACCATTAACACATATGATTAGTGTCTCCAGGTTACAAATGAAGAAACGGAGTCTTGGCAAAGTGAAAAGCAAAGTTACCCAGGAGATAACAGAGCTGGGCCTCAGATAAAAGCATTGTAATTCCTCATTTACTGTTCTTTCCACTTCCACGTAGTTCAGAAAACTGATAACCCCGAGCTGAATCCAGACCACAAGCTATTTTAATTAATTTTAGTTAGGAGACTCCAGATAAAACAACCTGTTTTCCAAGTTGTCTTTAAAGAAAGAAGGAGAAGGAGGTTTGGCTGCTTGGGACCTCATCCCTGTAGGGACTCGTCTGTCCCCAGGAGCTGGGCAGTCCTGTAGGCTGCAAGATCCCACTGACCCTCACAGGAACCTTGGGAGAGGAGGAATTAGCAGTCTGTCTTTGCTGACGAGGACACCAAGGTTTGAGAAGGCCCATGGTCACGGGGGAAGGCAATGATTTCATTCTGGTGGGCATCTGTGCTGTTCTTTCCAGAAGAGCATTGTGGTCTTAGCTTGGGCTGCCATAACAGAACTCCGAAGACTGGGGGGCTTAAACAAAAGACATTTACTTCTTCACAGTTCAAGTCCAAGATCTAGGTGCCAGCCGGGTTGGTTCTGGTGAGGTCTCTCTTCCTGGCTGGCAGACAGCCACCTTCTTGCTGTGCCCTTACATAGCCTTTTCTCTGTGCTCTTGTGGAGAGAGAAAGAGCTTTGGTGTCCCCTCCTCTTCTTACAAGGACATCACTCCTGTCTAATTAAGGCCCCACACTTACGACCTCGTTTAACATTAATTATCTCCTTCTGTCTTCCAATACTGTCACATTGGGGGTTAGGGGTTCCTTCTTTCTTTCCTTCCTTCCTTTCTTCCTCCCTCCCTCCCTCCCTTCCTCCTTTTCTTTCCTCCTACCTTTGGTCACTACAGATATTCACTGAATAACTACTATGTGTCAGACACAGGGGTTAAAGCAGAACATAAATAGAGCCAGCCCAGCGCTCACTCACAGAACTCGCATGTGCCTCTCTGCCACTGGCATCTCTATGGCTCTCTTCCCACCTCTTCCAGTGTCCCTCTGTCTGTAGACCCCTCTGTCTCTCCCAGCAGTACACGTAAATTGGCACAAGTCTAGGACTCAGGAAGTGCCTGAGACACTCATAGAAATGACTGATGCCAGGCAGTCCCCCTGTTCAGTGATTCATTCATGCACATACATGGCTGAAGGTCCCAGCATGTGCCAGTCCCTGGGAATACAGAGCCTGGAACTGACAGCCTACAGGGGCTATAGATGTGCAAATAAAATCACAGTACCACATGACCAGTGCCCTAGAAAGGAATGTGAGCTCAAGGGAGCTCCTAGACGGAGTCTTCCACAAAGGTCATGACATTTGACCTGGGCTAGAGGTGGTGCTGAGAATACAGGCTTTAAAGTGAGAAGATTTCTAACCCCAAAGGGGCCCCGGTAAGTCACCAGTGAGCCCACCTCTTTGTGCCTTTGTTTCCTCTTCTGTAAAATCGGAGCAACAATAGTCAGGGCACCCACGCTTCTAGAGTTGCTGTGAAAATTACATGAGTGAGGACACTTTATGCTTCAAAAAGTATATAACACATGATAGGCACTCCATAATATTCGTCACATGAGAAAACAAATAAATGGATGAATTCGAGGTACCCTTCCATGTTTATACTACAGATAGGACAAGGGCAGGACAACATTTTTTTTTTCTTTCTCTACAAGCTTCACACGGAGACCATTCCCCCGATCTGGTCTACCCCTTTAATTTTGAACAACTGCTGGAATTCCAATGGTTGCAATAGTTAATCATATTCTTTTGTTTTATCAGAAGGCAACACTGTGCAAGCTTGAGCATGTGGCTTCCGCGGCAGGCTCTGCTGCCTCCTGTGTCACCTTGGGCAAAATCCGTGTCTGCCTGCCTAATTTGTCAAATGGGAATTGTCTTAGTGTGAGAATCGAAGTCAGTATGTGGAAGCTGTTGAAGACTCAGAGTGACTTTGCTAGAATGAGGTGGGCAGAATCATGCCCCTGCCCCCAAAGATATCATATTTTGATCCCTAGAACCTGTAAGTATATGCCCTTACGTGGCTGGGGTGGAGGAGAGGGTTGGGTGGGGGAGAGATTTAGGTTGCTAATCAACTGACTTTGGCAATGGGGCGATTATCTTGAATTATCCAGGTAGATTCAGTGTAAATACAATGTCCTTGAAAGTGGAAGAGAGAAGCGGAAGAGTGTCAGAGTATACGTGATGATGGAAGACAGGTTATAGAAATGCAGTGTGGGGACTCCACCCGCCATTGATGGTTTCAAAGATGGAGGAAGCAGCCCTGAGCCAAAGATGGAGGAACTGGAAAAGGCCAGGACGTGGGTTCTCTCCTAGAGCCTCCACGAAGGAACGCAGCTCTGGCTGACACCTTGATTTTAGTTAGCCCCATAAGACTCATTTTGGACTTCTGACATCCCGAACTGTAAGCGATAAATGCATGTTGCTTCAGCCACTATTTTGTGGTAATTTGTTACAACAGCAATAGGAAACTAATACAGCAGCCGATTAGAACATCCAGTTCATGAGGACAGGGATTTCTGTCTGTTTTTCCACCACTGTTTTGCCAGCGCCTAGAAACACTGTCTGGATTTTAGTACCTGCCAGATACATATTTTCTCAGCTAGTGAGTAGACGGTATAGCTAGGTCAATTTGTGCATTTCACCTCAGCTCAGGTAGAGTGGGTGTGTGACCTCTCCCCCAGAAGAGGCTATTTAAAGATCAATATTGCTGGGAACTGGGGGGCAAAGAAGTCCTCCTTTTGGACGGTGTGCCCTGTGGCCCTGAGCACTGGGACAGTTGTAGCCACTGACGCTCCCACGATGGGGACCAATAGAGAGTGGGGTATGAATAGCTGACGTGGGGGGGCAAGGTGTTGGGCCGAACAGAGAGAAGTGCTGAAAAGTTCCCTGGGTTTGACATCCAGTCAAAAGCTGAACTCTCCATGAATTCATTGAAGAGGAGGGCTGGGTTCAGTGTTAACTAGAAGGTGGACGCTGAAAGCCGTGAGTCTGGAAAATCTGAGTTTTCCATGCAGATTAGGGACCACAGACATGTGAGGACAGGAAAATGCGAGCTGGTTTCTCATCCCCATCACCCTGTCTGCACAAGCTCTCGTGTGCGGAGTAAGAGTGATACCAGCTCACCCCAGCACAGGACTTCACACAGTTTGCAAAGCATGTTTAAATATTATAAAAATTCACTTCTTAGTTATAGCATGTACATGGGGCAGGTGGGGGAACTGAGGCTCAGGGAATTCACTCATTTGAGAGACACGTATTGAGCTTCTACTTTGGAATGTTCGGGGTCTAGAGGTACAGCAGGGGGCAGAGCAGATGATGACAAACCTTAGTGGGGAGTCAGACAGTCATCCAGGTGGATGGAAGGTGTGGCTGCCTGAATCACTCCTTATAGCGGTAGGGGTTCTCTGTGGCAGCCTCCCCCAGGGCACTCCACAGGATGTCATAGATTGGTCATGGGTGGACCAGGGTTCGCCCACATTCTGGCATTGCCCTACTTAGAAGAAGAAAAAAATAGAAAACCAAATGTTGATTTCTTTTGAAAAAAAAAATAAAGATGTTTTTGTTCTCTATTTGTGGCTCTGGGATTGTTATTGTAGCAGATGGCAATGTGGTTTGAAAAGAATATGAGAGAAGCTTTTAGGACTCGTGAACATTCTTCCCTGCTTCCATAAACGGAGGGTTGACACTCCCAACCCCTAGATGCTAAGTGGGGCCATGGGGCTCGCTCTTGACGGTTGGTGTGGATGGAAGAGGCGTGGAGTGTCACTTCACTGAAGCATTTCACGGCAGGTGTGTGAGCTCTGGACATCTCCGCCTCGCCCTGTGATGATGGAAGCCGGTGCTGTGAGGTCCACGACACAAGGTGGAAGTCCCTTGGATGGCTGAGTTCATAGGGGGGACACTACCCTTGAGGGCCACCTGGGCCTTCAGTAGGTCTCACGTGAGGGGGAGAAAGAACCATAAATAAGCATTAAGTTAATTGACAAAAATATACACATTTTTTGATGTCGCTACCACCAAGATTTGGGGGGTGATCATTATTATAGCATAAGCCAGGCCTTATTTGTTTAATAAAGGACTATGATGATGGGCACAGGACACTTGTCTTGAACCTGCCTCAGCAGAGCATTCAGTATCTATTTGGAAGGTATGTCTCAGATCAATAAAATTAAAACAAAATGGTTTCATAACGAAAATTTGATTCTTACTTTAAATACACATTTTCTTGGTGGGGCCACTAATGGTGATAGCGGGAAGGTGGTGAACGTCCTCTTTCTAAGCCTTCGTAGGCACGACCGCCGGGAAAGAATATTAAGACACCAAGAACTCAGGCATTTGGGGATTTCTTAAGGGGCAGCTCTTATTGTGACTTAATTAAGAAGCGCGACCGAGAAGCCTCAGACAATTAAGCAGAGGTTGACGGAGCCCCGGTGGACTCAGAGCTGCACAGAGGCGTGGGCTTTATTTTAGTCTTCGCTTCTGTGAAAGCCAAGTAGGTTTGCGTTCCACTGGAGGCTAATCCATTCGTCACTGCGAAATCGCCGAGGACAGGCAGGTCCATTTCAAACCTAATTTGCAGCTGGCTTTTCATTTTAGTGGTTTGGGAACGGAATTCATCTGCCTAAACCCTAGAGTGCTTGGGTGCCTCATGCGAATATTTAATACCCACAGTGAAATTTCGATGGAACACTAACAATTTGTTTTCCCCGATATCAGCCTCATTTGTCAAAGCCATTGACCCGGGACCATAAAGAAATGTCACTCTTGCCCCCTTTGTCGTGGTTTTATGCAAATAGCTTTCAGGACTGAATTCTGTGGAGATGTTCAGGGAGAAAGAAGGTAGGGAGAGAAGAAGACTGAGAATGGAGAAAAATGGAAAGGTGGAGGGGAAGGAAGAGAGAAGCGAGGAAAGGGGGGGTCATGGAGAGATGGGAGACAGAAGAGGGGGAACGGGTCAGCATGTCAGGAGCATATTAAACCGCTCCCTCTGTGACAAGGGATGGCGGCAAAGAGGAGCAGATTTTTGTTCTGCGCACCTCAGGGCACTGTCGTGAGGAGACAAGTTAGCAATGCACTTGAAAGGATCCAACACGACTCAAAAGTTTGACTGTTACTGTTTGAACAGAGAGAAGCCAGAACAACAATCTTGTTACGTGGAGCAAAGATCACCTGACAGCAGAGGGCATACCTGGGGGCCCACCTCGCTTTCCGAGACATAGGTGGGCACGGACGATTCCAAAGCTTCTGACTCATCTCGTTCCTTGACCTGATCTGCCCACTCTCTTGCTGTGCTGTCAGCAGGTCTGCTCTCTCCTCCCATGCCCCGTTCACAATTCTCCTTCTCTCACTTTGCAAAAGAAGGGTGTGGTCCCCTGCCACCCAAAACCTCCTCATGGTGCTTTGCCCAGAGGTGTCCATACCTCCGAGGCACCCAACAAAGGAGCACCCCAGCACGTTGCCTCCTCTGGGCCATCATGCTCTGTATCCATCTTTTGAAGAGATGCCTTTCCAATGTAAATTAAAGATCATTGTGTTTTGCTCTTTATATTGTTTTCATCAGTTGAGTAGTACTGATCATTCCTATGATAACTCCACTCAAAATACGTTTTTAAACCCTTTGACTTATGCTCCCTGTAAATTGATTTGTTTCTTTGTTTATATGGGAGACCACAGTAGCAGGGGTGTGTTTTCCTTCAGCCGCCTCAAGGCACCCAGGCCACCTGCTGGTACAGACTCAATTTTCAATATGCAGGTGGCTGTGATATCCAGGGGCCCCTGGGAACTCCCATATTTGCAAACAGCTCTGTGGCTTATATTAGGTCTCCTCTAAAATGCAGCTATTTCACAGGCTGCCTTCCCACTGAAATGTTTTCATGAATTGTTTTCTAAGTTTCTCTTTGGCACGGAATGTGGTATCACTCATTTCATCAATCTTGGTTGCATTTGCATTCCACTGTTTCATTTTTTCCAAAAGAGCTGTTTCCTGGCGAAGATCATTAATCTTTTAGACTTCTCCACGTCTAAGACTGTGTTGATGGTTTTGCTAACACACTCCATAATACTGAAAATCCCCTGAAAGACTCCATTATTACACACAAATATTACAGACACCCCTTTCAGCCCTCACACTCAAGGTCATATGTCTCGGATTATTTATTTTATTTCATATCAGACTGTTCCATTAATTAGACCTACTAAGTATACATAGTATTTTGTGTGCTCCACAGCACCTCTGTGAAATAGTCTATCTTTTAAACAATATCCAGGATCCAGGTTTCATTATGGAAAAATAAAAATAAAAATAAAAAGCTTATGGAATTAATCTAAATATGGGACATTATCTGATTAACACAGTTATAGACTCTGGAGGTAAAAAAAATAGATAAATAAAACATAAACTACTCTATAACATCGCTGCTTCAGCACACATTTTGTGTGACCGAGCAGCATGCAGGGGCTTAGCCTGACACCGGTCCCTCCCGGACGACCCAGTAACAACCTGTAGTCACAAGAAAATGAAAGTTCCTTAAATGACTCCCCCAGTGACCCTTGTGATAAGCACTCTCCCCTAGAGCCTTCTTGTTGTACACCCCTTGGATCAGAAACACCCCCACCCACCCTACAAAGCCTACCAAAACCTCCAAACCCTGTGGTGTTTTTTTTTTTAAATTTGAATGGACCCAGTGGCCTTAGTCTAGGAAGCTGACAGCGCTCCATCCACTGACTCCGATGAAGACATGTGCCCCAGGTCCTGCTGCATGCACTCTCTCTGTCTGCACGCTGCCTTGACTTCCCCACGTAGCCCTCCAGGAGTGCCCTGCACCACCTCGAGAACAAGTGACTAATGGACTTCTCTATTTCACTTTTTCACTGCCTCTGGCTCAGCTGGACACCTGGGGCTCTACTTAACAATGTTAATTTAACAAAGTCACAACAGTCTGGAAGTTAGATTTCTGTTCAGAGTTCTTTGTTTACCAAGAATCTGAATTTTCATCAATTATTATTTATTTGAACACAACGTGGATGGAAGATAAGTCTAGTCCTTTGGGGATTCCAGATGTTGGGTGGAGGATCAGCCTTTCTGACCAGCTAAGAAATATTGTCTCATCCACCAGCTCTGCTGTAGGAGATTCGAATCATATCCCAGCAAAGCTACGTACTGTTGAATGTGATGGGTTGTGGTGGTCATCAGTGCTGTTGGCTAAATCCATAAGGGCCCCCTTCCTTCTTGTTAGTATTACACTCTCCTACCATATTTGAAGTTTGGTGCAGCCATGTGATTGGCTTTGCCAGTGACACTTGAGTAGCAGTGATGTATGTCATTCTTGAGTCAGTGTCCACTAAGCCACCTTATCATCTGCCTGCCATGATGCGTTTATAGAAACATGTCAAGATAAAGTCTGGGTCTCTGAATGAATATAATGTGTAGAAATAGCTACTGTGATTGAGATGGAAATGCAATGTTTATGAGAATAAGCTATTTGTTATTTTACATCACTGAGATTTGGGGATCTTTTGTTACTGCAGCATAAGCTAGGTCATCCTGACTAATACACAGAGTTATTTACAACTAGTTAAAGCTTCATTTACAACTCGTTAAATCTGTGAGTCGAAAAGTTCTACTACATGTATCTCACTTCGGGTATCATATATATATATATATATTTTTTTAACAGAACCTCAGGTCATTTTTCCAATTTGAATTTTACATCTGCCTTTTGAAACAACTCCTGTAAACTGCCAACCTTGTGTTCTTTCCTGGGTATATGACTTCGGAAAGGACCCAGGAGTTTACCAACATGGTGTTTCCTGCTGCCAGTCAAAGCCTTTGGAGCACTGGGGCTATGCTTACAGTGCTAATCCTAGAGGTCGTGACCTCTGTAACATTTCTCAGCAATTCCATTTTCTGCTTTGACCCAGGGTCAGAGACAGTCATCAATAAGTAAGCCCAGTGTCCATCAAAAATTGACTTAAATAAGAATGCAAACAGGAAGGTCTTTGCAAGAGAAATGCTATGTGTAGCTAATGGAGACCAGAGAAAGAGACTCATTAGCCCTGGAAACTCAGAAAAACTAATGAATGAGACCAAAGGGCATGACCTATAACCCCACTAAGCAGTGACAGACTGGGTGCTATCCTGCAGCTGTCAGGTCACCTGGTGAAGAGCGAGCCCCGAAGGCTGGTGGGAGCCTTCACTCCTTCAAGTCAATAACAGCAACAAAAACACCAAAATTCCATTTAAACAACTATCAATTGCAGAACAATGAAAAATCTCTTTGTGAGGGGGAAGATATTTCTCTTTCCACGCAGGTAATTATCTCCCCATCTGTCTGAGGCCTTCGCAGATCAGGAATCCAGCGTTCTTACACTTTGAGTGGAACCAGAGCACCCAACCCAGCGTCGAAGTCCTGAATAAGGTCAGCCTCTCCTGGAAAATTCTTGAGAGTACACGTCATCACATTCCAACGGCTCCGGCTTTAACTCTTCCTCTCAAATTCTTAACTGTAGGCCTAATTGAAACCACACAAAGCTACTTGTGTGCTGTCTTAAAGGGACAGAAGGACACCTTCTGGAGGAGTGAAGGAGAGAATGGATAACTCGATGACCCGTCTTGCAAAACCAGCTGACTCTAGAGACAGAGTAGTAACCAGCTATCTGGTACGATGTCAGAGGCCCTCTACAAATGATAGCCATGTGTCTTCAGTCTTATTGCCACGGCTCCTTCTACGCTGAGCCACCAAACACCCTTTTTTAAGTACAAACATCACGTAACTGATGAAACTCAAATTGCATTCAAGATATTATCAGTCAGGATCCTTGGAGACATGCAACAGAAAATCTGAGTTAAATGGTTTTAAATGAAAGGGACTTAGAACACCAGATAACTAAGAAGCGCAAGGATTTGTTTGTTCGTTTCAGGCACAGCTGCATCCAGAGACTCGAATAATGTCATCCGGTTCTGATTCATGCCTCTTGGCCTTGCATTTTCTTCTTTCCCTCTCTAGTCCATTCTCAGAGCACATCTCCTGTCATGGCTGCAGGACAGACTAACTCCAATGGGAAAAGTCTGCCACAATCCCAGGAGCTACAACCGCAGCCTGGTTGCATGTCATTGGTCCTAAATGGGTCACGTGGATCAATCATAGTTGCCGGGAAAAGGAAGGCCCTGCTGGTCTCAGTCCACCTGAGGCAGAAGGCGGGTCAAACCATGTGCATGAGAATTAGGGGGATGATTTCTTGGAGAAATTGGGGTTTGTTTACCCAACTGTGGAGGAATGGATTCTGGGAAGCCAGAAAAAAACAGTGTACTGTACGAAAATCTAATTTATTCCAGAGAGGCACCATCCACAATGCCCAGCCTCCCGTGTGAGGAAATTTTGTCTTTCCCCACCCTATCCTCTCTGTACACCTTTGAAGACTGACTGTATCGTCAGGGATCCTTGGATGCGGACAACAGAAGTGAGCTCTGGCCAACCGAAATAAAATGAACTTATGGAAGGTTCATGGACTGGAAGGAAAGCCAGAAGAAGCATTCTCCAGAAAAACTGGAACCAAGTCAGCTCTGGAGTTTGGAGAGAAGTAACTGACTGGCCATCTTCTCAGAGCATCACAGTGGGTTCCGGCCAACACCAGAGAGTGTCTCTTCTCCACAGACCCAAGGTCTCAGGTGAGAGGGTCCTCGATTATCCTCACTGGGGTCAAATGCCCACCCCTGGCCAGGATAGAAAAAGTAAAAGCCATCTTGATCCACAGATCCACCGAAAGTAATTCTCCAGATCAGAATCAAGGTGCTGTTATTAAAAATAAGTGGGATTTGGGGAGGGGAAGTTAGGGCATAGATTCTGGTCTGCAAAATAAGAAAATTCTAAATGCAAACTGTAATTGACCACTGATCCCTTTGGCTCCAGATACCCATCCATTCTCCATCTCTTCTTGGTTTGCCCAGGTGTAGCCTGAAAGAGGGACCTCCTTCCTCTCACTCACACACACCTGAGGGCTGGTCTTGGGAAGCTGCATCAGGACCCAGGCTCCAGAAAATCACTGTCGTCTGTAATGGTGGAAAACACAGAGCCAGACTGAACACTATACAAAGGTTAAATTACCCCCAGAAAAGTGGGAGCGTGTGCAAATGCAATGAAAATAAAAAAATAAGCTCTATCATAGTAAATATCAAACTCAGGGGGTGGTTCACAGAGGGAAGGAGGTGAATGTGACAGTGGAGGGTAACACAGGAAGCTTTAATCATACTTATAAAGTTTGATCTTTTGTAATGTGGTTTGTTGCTCAATACTTTTCTGTATGCTTGAAATACTTTTTTAAAAAATCAAACACAGGTAGCCAACCCATGCCCTGAAATGGTTTCTTCCCCCGTGAGTCTGCGCATCTTCCTGAGAGAACCTCTGAAATGTGAGCACTTGCTCATTCTACCTAGCAGCCGGCTCGTCCCCGCTCCACCTTCAGGATCCATCGTATGCCGTGTAGCTGGGCAGAGAGGAAGCCCTCCTCCCCGCAGCACTCTGTCACATTGTAATTTGTGTATTGATCATCATTCAGGATTCAGGCTGAGCTGCAGGCACGGCCATCTCCCCACGGGGACCTGGACATCGTCCAGCCTCACAGAACCAGGAGATCAATCGTCAGGTCTGCTCGCACTGGGATCACGTGGGCTTCCAGGTCTGTGCAGAAGGATGCAAGGGCTCTGATGTGCCAGAGAGAGAGAGAGAGAGAGAGAGAGAGAGAGAGAGAGAGAGAGAGAGAGAGAGAGAACCGGTACCCCTGCCCTGTCTCCATCTTCGGGCCTGGAGAGGCAGAATCCTGAGTCTTTCTCACTGAAACTGCCTATCAGCCCACTAGCCTGCCCTGCGCCTGAAATTCCATCATCAGAGACTCCTTCCTTTTTGACTTTCTACCATCCCCTTCTCCCAGGAGGGGTGGCAAGTAGAGCCATATCCGCCGACACTGTAGCAGGGACTTCTGGACAGCAATGGGGGTCTCTCTCTGGGGGTGGAACAAAATGCAGAGTCTGGGAGTTGGGAGGAGGGAGAAAGCCCTGTACCTTCAAGATACAACACAAGTGTCCATCCTCCCCGCTTTTCCTGGGGCTTACACAAGCCCATTCTGAGGGGGTGGGGAGGAGGTGAGGAATTGCATTATCTCAAAGACACCTCTTATCACTGAGTATTCTTGGGTAAGAGCTGTCCCAACCGGCTGACCAGTGATTCTTATGGAGACTTTAAGTTTGACAGAGGCATCTTCAGAGGCCACAAGGTGGGACGGGAGTGTCAAATGAGCCCTCACCCTCAGTTCAGCCAAAGCAGCTGTTCTGGCATGTTTAACAAACTGAATTTTTCTATAAGACTTCATTCGAAGAAAGTCTTCATGACTACGTAAAAGTTTTGAGAATGGCTATTTCAGTCCAAGCTGGGATCACTTGATTTCACATTTGTTATTCCGCAGGAAAATTCAGTTCAGTATTGTTGTCATTGTCAGGGTCACATGCCCACAGGATTAAGCCCCGTGTACTAGTTATCTTTAGCTATATAACAAGTTACCCCAAACTTTAGCACACACATTTATTTTCTGCAGTTTTGTGGGTCCGGAATCTGGGTGTGGCTTAGCTGAGTCCTCTGACTCCAGGCCTCTTGCAAGCTGCACCAACGTGTCAGCTGGGGCTGTGGTCTCATCTGAAGGTTTGCCTTGGGCCAGGGGATCTGCTGCTAAGCTGACTCAAGTGGTTGTTGGCAGGGTTTAGTTCCTCACAGGCTATTGATTTGAGGACCTTGGTTCTTTGCTGACTCTTGGCTGGAGAAGCTCTTGGTCCCTTACCCCATGGGCCTCCACGAAGGGACCTCACGACATGGCAGCTGGCTTCCTCAGAGCAAGCAGGCAAGAAAGCACAAGAGCATGTAAGCAAGAAGAAAGTCACAGTGTTGGTCCTATCCCAATTTTAGAAGTGGCATCCATCACTTTTGCTGTATTGTACTTGTTAGAAGTGAGTAGCTAAGCCCAGCCCACACTCAAGGAGAGAGTTACACAGTTCCGGGGGAGAGAAGGGGGCGGACATCGGGAGGCATTTTAGAAGCTGCCCACCACATCATATCTGACTAAACTTCAGGTAGTTGTTAGACTAAATTGTGAATAATCGACAGACTGCATTTTTTTCTATTTCCCAATTTTAGGAGGCATCTCTCTCAGAAATAGCCCGTGTTCACACCAGGGTTGTGAACAGAATTTCTTTCGCTTTGCTGGCCTCTAACGCATGCTTTTATGGAATGTTGAGAAGGATGGGAGATTTGGATTGAGTTTTCTTTCCCTCCCCCCTTTTTTAGGTAGATAAAACTTGGCTAGAGTTTCGTGCCTCCTAATCCCCAATAGAAATCTGGCATTTTCATTTTGCTTTTTCACCCTCTCTAATCTTCACATAGCCTGAGGCGGGGGTGGGCTCCGTCCAGCAGAGCATTACGATAATCCCACCCAGTAGTAACAAAAGGCACCCCTGAGGGTTGCAGTGGAGATTGAAATGTCACAAGTCCTTCTCATGTCTAAGGTGATGAAAAGTTGATCTGGGCATGATACCAAGTGCTATGTATCAGATTCCAAGTGGCATTGTCTCTGGCGCCTCAGCCTACGGGTGGTACTTGTTGACGGTGAGCTCTGTCAAGCAAGCAGGAGGGGTGACCAGGCACTCGGCTGGGGGATTTGGGATTCTTGGAGCAGTTCCTGACTGGGATAGCTGGTTCTGGCCAAGACCAGTGCACCATGGAGATGAAAAAATAACAGACAAAATGACTCATCTTGGCGCAGAGCCCAGACAATGTATGCTAATGCCTTCATGCAGACAAAAATAAGATTATAGAGATACTGCACGCCAAAAATGCCCAACCCCAAATAATACTTCTTTTTAATCCATCCACTCAGAAACTCAATAATTTGCTGAGATCCAGTGTCAAAGAGGAAATCATCACATAAGCGAAATTGTTTTTAAGTCAATTTATTCCACAACTAGTACTCCTGTAGGGTAGACATGAACAGTGCTCATCAACATTCCAAGTTTTCCTCCTCTTCCAGTCCCACAGGAGGGTCCCACCTCCCCACCCTCTGAAGTTATGTGTAGACATTTGACCTTGCTTGACCAATGCAATCTGAGAAGAAGTAACATGTTTTCAGGTAGAATCATTCAAGAGCTGCTGTATGACTCTCTGTGGTCTCTTGCCATCCCGTGGTGATTCTGGGCACATATGTTCACATGATGGTGACATACAAAGATGGTGCAGCCTCTGACAACCTAGATCTCCATAGGATTACAATGACCAGAGCCCCTCTTACAATTCTGTTAAATGTAGAGAATGAGTTTCCTTGTGTTGAACCAAGGAAAGCTGGGTGCTGTTTGTTATGGCGACATAACCTTGCCTACCCTGACTAGTAAATCTACCATCCTGAACCCCAAAATACTGTTTATAAATACATTCAAAGCTTACGAACTCTCATAATCTTACCCTCAAATTAAAATGTGTTCTCAAGTTCCTCCAAACAAAAACAGAATCATTACAGACAAGACAGCGGCTGATCAGAGCACAGAAATCGCCTCCTGAAAACTGCACATAATGAAGGGGAAAGGAGCATTTAAAATCTCTGCCTTTGAGGATGAGCATTTTAATGGTTCTGGCAATGGAGACCTAGAGTTGAAAATAGCCAAGCATACACCTTTCAAGGTCTATATTTCAAATGAAATGACAGGAGGAGTGAACCTGAGAGTGCATGGTGTCATTTGGGAGTTATCCAAGCTAAAACATTGCTGTCATATATATTGTGATGCATATCTTTCATTTTAATCTTTTAAGAAATAGGGAAGAGAAGATAGGGGAAAAGTATGTTTTACACAAGAGACTGGACAATTGATCATTAACCACAGCCTCAGAAATCAAAGGAGCTCGGATGGTTTGTGTTCCCATAATAAGTAAGCTGTGAATAGATATGAGAAGGTTACAAATTTATAAGCATAAAGCATTAAAGCTCTGAGCATGAGCTCAGTGCAGTCAGTGAGTATTGCTTTTGCTCCCCAGCATGCATTCATTCACATGTCTTTTAATAAAATGATGTCCCCCTTTTCTTTTCCCAGGGATGGATTCCCAGCCCACCCTAGAAAGCACTGATTCTACCCTCAGCTCCAGGAATGACTAGTTGTGGGCTTCATTCAGAATTCTATTTCATTCCACCAGGCCTCTGTGATTGGTTCAGAGGAAGATATATATACCCCAACAGAGCTCTGTAATAAATAGTCCCAGAATCCTGGTGGGTTGTGAAAAGTTAATCTGTATTTTTCTCACTCATAGCTCTGCGGGTCGCCTGGTGCATCTTTGCATCAGACTTCAGGTCAGAGTCACTTCCTTGTGTCTCCATCCCAGGCTCGTAGGATGCTCAGAGCCTGCCCTTCTCAGTTCCATGTCAAAAGGGAAACAGCCTGAGCATCCCACATGAGCATATTTAAAGCCTCTTCTCATGTCACATACACTAATATCCCATGCCCAAGCAAGTCACATGGCCAAGACCGAAGTCTTCGGGATGAGGATGTCGTGCTGCTCACTCTCCAGAGAAACACCCAGATTCCGCATGACAGGGAGAAAGAACTGGAAACAATAATCCAGGTGTACTGCACCCACCTGGCTCTGAACTGCTCAGTGACAAGAACCATAACTTCTCTTTGCTGTTGCACTGGGTTTCCATTTGATTCGCAATACAGAGGGTGCCAACTGAGACTCTCAGGGGGCCTCGTGGTTTCTGGTCTCACTTGCACACTTGTTAATTTCTCTTTCAGAAGAAGCTCAGAGACTACGTGGAGCAGAAAGTTGGTGAAAGATCAATGACAGATGACAACAGAAGTGAGGATAAAAATTCTAGAATTCAACCTCTTCTTACTTCTGAAGTGGTATTTGGGCACTGGCTTCCAGCTATGAGCAAACATCAGAAAATGTAGCCTGGGGCCAAGGCCACCCTGAATTAAAGGAATGACTGAAGCAGAGACTTCCAAACTGGAATGAGCTTCTACTCCTTTCAGACTTCCATGGTCAGAAACACACAGTTCTTTTGTTTTCTCTTTGACAGAATTAATGCATGGACATTACCCAGAGAGCTGAGCCATGCCTACAAATAGGAAGGCTTGGTAATGTTATTGATTCTCTCTTCACACCCCTCAAAACATCTTAAATTTAAATGAAGTTGATCCAATTGACGACTATCAGCCAAGAGCCTTCGGGGTCAGGCCCTCTACAACACAGGGGTTGGGGAATCACCTGCTAAAACTAGCCTGCCAGGGTCTGACCCCAGCTCCTCCTCTTCCACACAGTGAGATCCTGGGCAAGTGGCTTCACCTCTCTGAACCTCAGGTTTTTCATCTGTAAAATGAGTCCATCACCCCCATGTCATACAACATGGCTAAGAGCACAGACTCTGGAGCCAAAGTTTTGAGGTTGGTATCGAAGCTTCCCTACTTCCCAGCCATTGGCCTGGGCAAGTGTCTTCACCTTTCCATTCCCTTGTTTCCTCATTTGTAGGATGGGGATGCTAACAGCACCCACCTAACAGTGCTGTTGTGAAGATTAAATGAGTTAACAAGTAGAAATGCTTAGATGAGTTTCTATTACATATTTATTACTTGATATCTGTTGCTATTACTATGAAAAAGAGTGGTAGTAGTAGAATTTTTCTTCGTCTTAAGCTTAGAAATAATCATGATATTATCGTAAGTATTCATATGTTTCAAACTAATAGTAACCTCTATTGAACGAACTTGTGTGTGCCTGGCACACTACCAAGCAACTTATATGCATTCCCATAGTCATCCTCACATCTTGATGGTGATGATGATAATGATGACAATGCTGTACTCATCACTAATTACACAGATAATAACTATGAGGCTCAGAGATATTCAGTAATCTAAGTGATCACACAGATCACACAGCAAACCATGACAAATCCAGGATTTAAACACAGGCCATCTGATTCTAGAGCCTGAATCTTCCCCATTCCACTTTCATAGGATAGGAAAGGGAAGACACATTCTCTTCCATCCCTTTGTTCATTTATTCAGTAGTATTTATTGAGTCCCTTCCCTGTTCCCAATAGAGAATAAGACAGGGAAATTGCACTCACCTGTGTACCTATTTATCCATCCATCCATCTATCCATTCTTTATCCATCTATCATCTATGCATCTGTACATAACACCTAATACTTCTAGGATGTGATGCTTCTATTTCTATCAGAGTCTCCATCACTCATGGGATGTACCATGGGTCTTCTTAAGAGGCTTTACCATATACATTCCACTGGAAACTACTATGTCCAGACTCTATTATTTAGTCTATTATGCCAGTCTCTGCTGCCAGGATCCTAAGATTCATGCTCTGCTCTCCAAAATGCAACCCTATGCCTGGATTACCATTTGGCCACTGGTTGGGAGTTTGGATGAGCCCTGTTGCTGCCCAGGGACTGACCATGACACTGCTCGTTCATTATCAAGTTTACCTGGCTCAGGTCTCCAAACCCGTCAAGTTGTCTACACATCTCAAGATGTGGACAGAAACAGGCTGAATAGTTAGAGTGTTGTGCTAGTTACATCTCAGGCATTTCATCAGGTGTGGCTTCCATTTTTTGGAATACTACAAATTAATAGTGGCTTACACTGTAAGATTTATTTGGTTTACATTGGGCTTCTGGGCTCAGAAATATATCTGGACCAAGAGCTCTTTCAAGAATATTTGAATGATCTTGTGTTAAAGTCGATCCGTCACAGAAAATATACATATTCAATTCTTTAATGAGCTGGATGCTGAGGTTTGGGGATATTTTTTAAGGAAATAAAGTCTAAATGTTTAGTTTTGATTCTGTGATTGGCATTCCAGTCACTGAGCACAGTTCATTTGGGTGTTTGGTTCAATTCAGGTGACCAAAAATACTTCATTTATATAATTAAATATATATGTCAAGTAGTTACATCTCAAAAAAAATATGGAAAATAAAATTCTGATAAGAAACAAAGATCTTGATTTATAATACGGGGTTCTCCATTGCAGAGCTCTGATGCTTTGAGTGCATCAGAGATGAAGTGCTTATGATTATTGCACTGTGTGTCTTGGGGATGAGATCACGGATCTCTGTAAGCCAAATTCCATTTTATACATTCAAGGGAGGGAATAGAGAATAAGGGAAGTAAGACAGGGGTGTATTCTGCTGCTTGTTTTCTTTTAATGGAAGATGGGAGATTACGAGAGAGAGAGAGAGAGAGAGAGAGAGAGAGAGAGAGAGAGAGAGAGAGAGAGAGAAATCAAAAGTTTTGTTCAATCTGAGAAATCACAGTGTGCAGAGGCACAATTGATTAGGATTGTGTCAGAGACTCCTGGTGCTGATCCAATATGTCTTCTTTCTTTCTTTTTAATTGAACCCTTATTTTTATTTCAACAAGCTGTATTCTTAGCTAAAAACATTGACCAAGCTCCCTTTCATCCTGGGGTGGTACACAGATCTAGCCATTGGTTATTAAATATCAGCTACTGGGTGGTACTTCCTGAAAAATTCTTTAAAAGGTGGTGACACAGCAGACAAGTGCCCTTTATCATTGTCTGTCTTCTGAAATTTAGTCTTGCAGGCTGGTGTTCTGGCAGCCATCTTGACACCATGAGGACAGGCCTCATAACAAAGATAGAGGAGTAGAAAGGCAGAAAGAGCCTGAGTTTCTGATGTTATCATGAAGCCATCATACCACCCATGAACTGCCTCTTTCTAGACTTATTTAGCATGAGAAAAAATGTACCCAAGTTATTGGGCTTGAGGGGAAGATGGGAGCAGGGTGTCTCTGTAATTTGTATCCAAAGCAAACCTCAAAACATTTTATTGTTATTTTCAACAACTCATAACAAACTACCTCTCAGTGTGAAAGTGTCTATAATTTTCCTCTTTCCAGGTGGGCTCTTTTTGAATTGAAAGATATTTCTGCTACTTTTCCATTTTCATGGAAAATGTCAAATTATAATGTATCATTTTTATTTCATAATACTAACAAATCCTTTCATGACATTGGTAACTAGAGAACTCAAACAAGAAGCAATTTCCCAATCATTAAATTTTGAATACATATATATATATATATTTTTATTATTATTATTATTTGCTGCCCCTGCAGAGATGCATGTTGTCATCTGTGCTAAACCCTGAAGATTTCACAGTTATTTTTCTCAGATTGATACAAGTCAGACTTCAGATAATGTTCGATTGTATGCATTTGTTAAGGGGCATCACAGAATTTGGGAAATAAAGAGATGGAAGGAAATTTAAGAATAATTACAGTTGCTATTTGCATATGTAATAGGGCAAAAGTTTATAGAATTTGTCAGGTCAAGGCACACAGGAGCCTGTTCAGTCCTAGAAAACTCTATAGATAATCCAGAATATTCTCTAAAGAGTGAGCTTCCTGCTCTCTACCTAAATCTCTCTGATTCAAACATCTTTGAGATACAATTCCTCTCAATTATGCATGTTGGATCACCCGTGGGCATAACCCAAGGCGATACAATCAGAATTAATCCCAGATCTTTTGTGGAAGCAACTAGAAAACAGCCCCCTTTCCCTGTGTTTGAGAATCTCAGTGGATGTGAGGATGCAGACACTGGACCCCTCTCAGCCCCAGAGAGTAAGCCAACACCTAGATGTCCAGATGACTTTCTTTGAGAGCTGAATCCAGCTGTATCTGATGCCCATATAAGATGGTATGGAACTTACTGTCCAATCCAAAACATCAGTGGCCTTAAATGAGCTTGCTATTAATAATTTTTACCATAATCAATTAGCAGGCATAAGTCAGGTCTATTCTGGGAAAACTCTTGACTACTCGGTCACATGAGTCAAGAAATCCTCCCCACCTCACTTCTTCTTAAATTATAAAATCTAATCATTCAGAGTTTAGGACTTTTAATTTGTCCCAAAGTTGATAAAGCAAAACCATGATAAAACATTCTGCCTTGCATGACAACCCCACAACACACACACACACACACACACACACACACACACACACACACACACACACACATCTGTAGGAAAAAAAAATGATTTTGAATATGGGAAAAAAAACTCAAATTCAAAACTTACAGATAAGGATTAGCTCTATTGCTCATCTCTTATATGAATAGCCAATCAAAACCAACAGGGCTTCTCCCTTGAAACGTTATCTATACAGATTTCCAAGTAGACCACAGGACTGCATAGTGTCTTGGAATGTCCTTAGAAGGCTCTGTCATTGATCAGGTAACAGAGTAAAAACCCCAGCAATCTTTTCTTTCAAATGGAAGAGGAAGAGACAGGGATAGACGAAACTGTTCGAACTCCATCTTCTTCCCGTGTGGCTCATGCCCTCCTTCCCCTCTGCCACCTCTGAAGCTCCTTGGCCTCCGAATCCTCCCTGGCCTCTGCCACTTCATCCACCTCGGCCTCCTCTCCCACCACCTCGACCTCCAAAGCTGCCTCTGCCTCCACCACAACCCCCCACGCCACCTCAACCCTTAGGCTCGGCCCAGTCCATCAATTTTGCCCTCTCCTACAGCTTCTCTGGCAGCTTCGGCAGCTTCCTCACTGTTAAAGTCTGCACAGCCAAACCCTTTGGAAGGTCCATTCTCCTGGCTGGTGACAAGCCTTGCCGGAACAGAGACACCAAATGATTTTCTTAAAGTCTCTTCTGCAGTCTCCTCAGACAGACCTTTGACAGAGTTTCAGATGGCTGGCTTCTTGCAACTCCAGCCTGATGGCTCTGCCCAATAGTTCCCTTTTCGTACAGGAATTTAAAGCTTCTCCAGCAGCTTCAAATGATGGAAATTCTAACATGCATACCCGTTAGATTTGCCATTTTGGTTCTTTGATGAGAGGTGACTTTGATGAAAGTTGCCTTCTCAAATATTTCCTGAAGAGTTTCTTCTGTGGCACGTAGGAAAGGCTGCTCAAAACCAGAGTTTCTGAATCACCACGCCAAGAACTATTCCTTCCACCGTTACATACAGTCTGGACCGACCTTTCTCTCCGGTACGGTACAGGGGCATGGATCGCTCATCTAGCTCGGTTTCCTACTTTTCTTCCAACGTTTTCTCTGCATCAGCTTCTGTCTTAAATTCAATAAGCGATCCCTTTACGCCTTTCCTCCCTCGCTGACTGATCTGACCACCGTAGCATCTTCAAACACTTCTTTTAATTCATCCTGAGTAACTTTATAAAGCAGATTTTTAGCCAAAATTGCTTTTGCATCTCAGTCTTCTTCCGTCTTTTCCCCTTTTTTTTTTTCTAGTTTAATTTCATTGCCAAAGACTTTTAAACCAGGGAGTTCCAAGGCTTTTTCTAGGTCTTCACCAGATTCAAAATCCATGTAGCCAAACTTCCTAGACACGCCAATTCTGACACCCACAACAGCAAGATCATTTTTAGCAGAAATGTCCCTGATACCGGTTCTGAATTCAGGAGCAGACGTGTTGCAGTCGGGGTTTTCAGCAAAGAGGCTGAAAGATGACGCTGGCTCTGTGGCTTCTGCTTTCTGTCGCGTGGCGTCAGAAGCTGCTTTCTGTTCAGCCATTTCCTTCGTTTTCCAGGTGCTGCTTTGACAGGCTCTTCCTCCTCTCCATCCTCCTGCTCGTCCTTTCACCTTTTTGTCTGGGGAAACCATCACCCCGTTGGCTGGAGTCGCAGGAGCCTTCTTGCCTTTTTTCTAAGGAATGAGAACCTCTTCTCCGTTGCTTTGATCTCCACCGTTTCCTCATTTTCATAATCTTCTTCTACCTCCATTGCAGGAGGAGCCATTTTCTTGGGATCACCTTGATTTTCACCGGCCTTTGCAAGCGTCACCATAATGATGGCCTAGGACAGTAGAGTGTGCAGCAGGCGAGTGGCACAGATGAGCCCAGAGCCACCAAACGATGTTGATGGCGGCTGCTAGTCCTAACAATCCACAGCACGCGTGCTTGGCTACCGGTTAGAGCTCAAGACTCAAAAAATCCCCTTTTTGGTAAAGCCATCTATATATCCTTGCAGTAATTTGTTCTGCTTACGTTAACCAGAGAACAGTTCCTGACCGGTGAGCGAAATAATTTGTCGTTCAAATTGGGTCACTTTGGTTCTCCAATTTGCTATTAATAATTAAGAAGGCAAACAGGCCCACACTGCGACATCCCCACTCAGACCAGGATACAGGCTCACCCTAAGTCCTAGGTGCCTTGTGCCATGCTGGGCGTAAAAGATTCTGGAATGAATAAGACCCAGGTCCCATCTTCAAGGCGCTCACTGTCTAGTAAGAGACATAAATACTTAAAGCCACAATCACAGCACAAGATGCTGAGGGGGGACCACAGGTGAAGCCCACCTGCTCAGCGGCCCCTTTGAATTGTGATCACATTTTCAGAGTTTGCTTTTGTTTAGAAAAACCTCACAATGACACATTGCTGAGCACAACAGCCGACTTGACCTCCTCCTTCCCTCCAGCATTTACTGGAAAATTCCAGCACTTCAAATAAAAAGGATAGGCATCTGTGGTTTGATATTTGAGCTGCTTTTTGTCTCTCTAGTAGTAGAATTTCAGCTCAGGAGCCTTAGAGATGGAAACCTCAATGACGTCTGATGGAAATTGTTACTGTGTCCACAGAGGGTCAAACCTGGTGCCTGTTGCAGGTCATTCCCACACCATCCTGGGGCTGCCTGGACCCGGCTGCACTGCAGGGCTGCAGGTCAGCAGTCAGCATCACTGGGAGGGTCGGGATGGTCATGTGACGCTTTGTTTCCTGATTCACAGACCCACAGGGGTGTCCCCTGTCCGGTCTTCCTCTACATTTTTGACCTTTACACTGCCCTTGACTACAAAATAGAAACAGCTCATTTATAAACCATCTACTTAAGGTCTTTTCAGGCAATATTTTCAGATAGCTTAAACAGCGAAATCAAAGGATATGCATTCAGTGGGCTCACTCCCACTCTGCGCAAGCCACTCCTCCCGCCTCCTTAATTTCCAGTGTATCCTTCAGTGCTTCTTCATGCAAACACAGCAATATAAACACGCCAACTCACATTCTCTCCTTTCATACACAACAGCACCATTCTAGAAATACTGCTATACGTCTTGCTTTTTATCACTGACAAGATCTTGCATATATTTGACAATATTCATACCATGATCCCATCTCTTTGTTTTAATCGTTCCATAAGGTTTCAGTATGTGGAGCTTTCATTGTTTTTGTTCATTTGTTTGTGTTTGTGTTCATTTGTTTTTTTTATGTTTTTTTTTTTTTGTTTGTAACCAGTCTCCTGAGGTACAATTGGGTGATTGCAAAACTTCGGTTCTCACAAAAGAATATTGTGATATGTAACTTTGATCATAAGTGCTTTTATACAAACACCTGGAATATAAATTCCCAGGAGTGGGGTTTGATGATTCAAAGAGTAAATGTGATTGCCAGTTTTGTAGACATTGGGAAACATCCTCTAAAGGGGTAGCACCATGTCACCCCCACGATCCATGCTGGGGAAGGCTTGTTTCCCCCAAAGTGTCATCAACATGGACCATTGTCAACCTTTTGGATTTTTGCCCATAAGGTCCTTGAGGAATAGTATGTCAGCCTAATTTGTTATGATCAAAACCATCTAAATTAAAAAGACATCAAGAAGGTCATTCATTAATCAAGTAGTTCCCCTTCCCCTTAGCATTACTGGTGACACGCAACAGGACAGGGGTGCTAATCCTACTGAATGGACTTGCCACACATCACTCCCCAAGGAAGCAGGGACAGAGTGGCTCCACGTGTGACCCGATCTGCCACCAGAGCCACCTCTTGCTTGTGGGAGGGGCACTAGAATTCACAATGGTTTCGTTGTCACAGTTTTGTTCTTGGTTTTCTTCATGTTTTTATTTTTGTTTTCGTTTTGGGGAAGACACAGAACATCGTGCTGAGGACCTGCCCACATGGAATGGTCACCCACACTGTGCCAACATTGGCATCTCTTGCGAAAACTCACCACATGAGGGAAAGAGGGGTTTCACTCTTTATCGCCTTCCAGGGCAAGCCGTGTGTCCCGTTGCCAAGGGGATCTGACGAAATGCAACACAGCTCTTCATCTGACAGTTAGCAGCCCCGTTTCTGTTCCCTGTTATAATACCGGATTTCATGCCGTGGACATCAGCAAGGGAAAGACTCATACCAAACGGCGAATATCTGCAGAGCATACGTTTCTGCGGAGCGTTTGTGCCTTTACTTTGCTCTATGTGACACTACAGTGCTTTCTGCTGCATAACAGCTTGATTCCAGTCATGTGTCTAACATCTAATTCAAGTTGAAGTCTGCCCGGCAAGCCAGTTCCTGGCCTGTATGTGTCCCTTTTTCGCAAATTATTATGGCTGATTCTCTTGTACTACAGTTGTTTTGTTTTGTTTTTTTTTGTTTGTTTGTTTTTGTTTTTTTTTTTGCAGGAATCACTAGCTAAAAAAAATTCATCTGGCATAAATAACGCATTGCAACTTTTTAAAAAAGAAACCATACAGCAGAAGAAGGCATTTGCCTTTACTTCCTCAAACACAAAACTAATTCTTTGGAAATCTGTGTGTTTCTAGGTAAACTCGTACTAAGCTCCCACTGCTCAAAATTCAAGTTACTCAGACCAGCAACTCTAGTGTCATCCTGAGACTCGTGCTGTTTTGTTTTTACGCAAAACACGTCCAGTCCATTTAACAAAACCTCTTGGTTCTCCCTTAAAAAACATATCCAGCTTCAACCACTTCTCCCACTCCGACTGCCACCACCTTAGTCCACGCTGCTATGGAAACTCTGTTCTCACTAGTCTCCTGGGATCTGCACTTGCCACTCTTCTCTCCCCTTCCTCCAGTCTATTCTGAACGAAATGGTCAGAGTGGTCCTTTTAAGAATAAGTCAGATCACATCACATCTCTGCTCAAAACCCTCCAAAGTCCTCCCACCTCACTCAGGTAAAACCGAAATCCTCACAATGGCTTGTGAGGTCTCGTGTGGTCCATTCTCCCTGCTTCTCTGGTCTTTTCTGTACACCTGTCTCCCTCCTTCCCTCTGCTGTGATCACGCGGGTCACTCTACTGCTCAGCAATGCTAGACGAGTCCCTGCCTCAGGGCCTTTGCACTTCCTGTTCCCTCTGCCTGAAATACACTCTCTTCCCAGATCATAGACCGTCTCCCTCCCTCTCCCCTTCAGGTCTCCGCTCCACGTCAACATCCTCTGAAGAACCCCAACCCCTGCTCCCTGTGTCACCTTCTTTGCGCCAACCACCTCCTGATTCATTCTAGACATGTTTTATCTTTTTATTGACTGTCACTGACCGGAAGGTGAGCTCCACAGAGTCAGGACCTTTATCGATCCTCTGCTCTATACGCTGAGCCCAGAACATTACAGATGCTCGGTAACTAGGTGATGAAGAAATGAATGAATGCATGACACAGAGATTAATTGGAAAACCAGGCAAACCAGAGCAGTCATGGAAGCCCCAATGCCAAGTGAAATGGGCCACATGGACTTCAAAGGGTCCATAAAAAGAAAAAGCCAAACCACAGAGTTCCAAGAAATCTCTTTTCTTTGTAGTACCTTCCAATTTTTAGTACCTTCCAATCTTCACGATTTTTTTTTAAAGAAGAGGAAACCAAATAAACACAGTTTCATCATCCCTGACTTATTCTTTTGTTTAATAAGTGTTCCTTTGCCTGCTCAGCAGACACGGGAGCTCCTGGGTCCCCCAGACGCCCGTCTGGTCACGGGGTCGTTTGCACTTTGGAGAAAACGAAGCCAACATGAGAACTCGCTGCCTTTGTTGGGCAAGGCCAAAACACACAGCACCAAATGTCAGCCAAGGATGCGGCTGTGTAATAAGGAGCTGCTGTGCTGGAACATTTTGCATAATTGGAAGGCGAGGGTAACAGCGATGAGGAAAATTAACGTGGGCGTCCAACGGTTTATGAAGCAGATGCTGGAAAATAAATAGAGCAGAGGGCGTCCGACTAGCTCGGCCCGACTGTCATTTACTTGTTTTTCAGAGTGATGAAGCCACAGGGGGTGCGTGGGAAGACCTCGTGTTTGCAGAAAGTCATGGCGTGGAGTCGGGGCGAGAACCCCGGGGGAAGCCCCGCTGCCCACTCTCCAGCTGCGTGGCCCTGGGCCAGGCTCCTGGCTGACCCCTCCCCAGCTGCCCTGGGTTTTGGGGGGTGTTTGTCGTCGCAGCAGCATCTCGTCTGTCCTGATGGATGCAGGTTCTCCTGCAGTCACCTGAATAGCAGCCCCCAAAGCTGACCACATCCTAGTCCCCAGGGCTGTGACTATCTTACAGGGGAAAGGGGACTCTGCAGATGTGACTGAGTTAGGGGTCCCGAGTTAGGAAGGTCAACCTGGATTATTCGGGTGGGTTCTCTCAAGGGTCCTCGTCAGAGGGAGGAAGGAGGGTCAGAGTCTGAAAGGTGATCACAGAAGTGGAGACAGGGACGGGCAGATGCCACACTGCTGGGTGCTACACAGCTGGGTGTGAAGATGGGGGATGGGCCACGAGCCAGGGAGTGCAGGCAGCTTCTGGAAGCCAGAAAAGCAAGGAAGTGAATTGTCCCTTGGAGTGGCCCTGTCCACCCACTTTAGACTTCCGACCTCCACAGCTGTGAGAGAACAGACCTGTTTCACGACACTAAGCGTGAGGTGATTGGTTCCAGCAGGAAGAGGAAACTGATACGTCTCCCGATGATTTTTGTAAAACAAACAACGCTTCAGTGAACATCATCTTCATGTCTCATTGATGTGTGTGGGTGTTTCTCAAATTTAGATTTTTAAAATCAAGGATGTACTTTATAAAATTGTTTTCTTTTTTTAAGAGTGAAAATAGACTTTCTGGAAAATGAGAATTCGGCTTTCTGAACTTGAAGACGCCTGAGGTTAAAGACACAATACCACAAATTAATCATCACTCCCGGTCTCGCATAAGGCTCTGTGTAATCGCCATCCATTCTCGCAGGGATATTTTGAACTGGACACCGACACGGTTCGTGTTTGGCCCGGGGATGAGAGTTCTTGGACCTGGCTGAAGGAACACGCGGAGATGAGACCCTAGTGCTGAGAAGAGATGAACTCAGAGAGTCCTCCCCCCGTATTTGTCCCTGCCTTAAAGGTGCCTCTGTGTCACGTTCAGCTCTGCAGCTGCCAGAACTGGCAGGACAGTCACCTGGCAGGGTGTCTCCTGGTCTCAGAGCCCCAACGGCACTTTGCATTTTGCTCCCCTGTATTTAACCCAGGAGGGAGTTAGGGAAATAAATGGCACAATAAATGGCACAATAAATGGTCCTGAGACTCACCAACCTGTGTCCAGCTCGTCTGCACATTCTCTGCATTTATGGCTAAACCCCTTCCCTTTTCATTTTTCTCCCCAGGAACCCTGAGGGGAGCAGGCCGAGCACTAGGCAGGATTCCTAAAGTCTGTTTGATGGATCGGGTCTGAGTCATTGTCTCATTTTGGTCACGAAGGTTAACTGAGCTCCATCAGCAGATCAATTAATCACCGACATATGCAGGCCTGTTTTCAGGCCACAGCACACATTATGACACACTGCAAAGTCATTTTAAAGCTGGGAACATTGAAATTGCTTCTGAGCTGAGTCTATCCTAGAACAGACTTTTTTGAGCCTTTGTACAGCTCAGATTCTGTATAAGCTGGTAATGGGTACATGGAGAGAGTTAACGCAAGATTGGATGGCTTTGATTTAGAATGTCAGAACTGAAATTTGAACAGAAAGTTGAAGAATCATCATTAACCTTTACACAGCCACTCCAACCTCCGGAAGCTGGGAAGCAAGCCCTTTAAAAATACCTGTGTTTTTCACTGGGCACTAAATCTGACCAGTGTAATACTGGTCAAAGCGAGGATTCCCTGAATTCCCACTTAAAAAGGGATCATATTAATAGGGGCAATCACAGGGATGGATGGGAAGTGGGGGCAGTCCACAGAAAAAGAAAACTAGTTTATTACCAAGTCTCTTTCACCCAAAGGCATTCATCTAGCAGTCAACCAGAAATTCGCTCAGAAATAGCCATTACCTCTAGTGATAATTACATATTCATGTGTAAACCTCCTATTTGGTGAGTTTTCAGCACACTCTTCTGGTACCACACCTCGATAAAAATAACAGTCACTCTCCCACTCTTCATTTATGGGGTTCAGGATGTGCTAGCTCCATGTCTGGGTTTAAGGGTGGAGCATGTGACCTGGCCTGGCCAATCAGATGGCAAATCTCCCAGACCAAACCCCCGAAGTACTTCAAGATGAGCACGTGACAAGCAGAATAGATCCTGTGTCTGGAGCAGGAGTGACTGGGAGAGATGCTCCCTGGGGAAGGTGCCACGGAATGTCTGCCCAACAGCTCCCCACCCCTCGATCCTGCCAGCAGAGCCCAGCCCCCATTCTAGAGGCTGCGAGTCCATTACTTGCTCTCCCAGCCTCCTTTGCGGTGAGGCGTGGTCCTGTGACCCAGCCCTAACCAGTGGCATCTGAGGGAGCACCTGGAGGAGGTGTGGCTGGGGATGGGGGCTGATGGGAAAGAGGGGTGGATCCAGTAAGAGAGAGATGCCCTTGATAAAGAGTTTTCTTTCCTACTTTAGTGGGTGCTATTGCATCAATACACAGTGCTTGGAAATATGGTACCCTACTGAGCCTTGGAATTACACTCATGAAGAACAGAGCTAGAGCAGTGTTCTGATGACATTGTTTGGGCTCATGGATCCACTTTCACCTGAAGCCTTATCCGAGGTGTTCCGTTACATGAGCTAGTACATTTTCTTTTCACTACTTTTGTTGGGGTTAGGTTTCTTCCAAAATTGAATACATCAAAATTTATAACTTCTGCATAACAAAGGATTGCATAAACAAAGACAAGGTGGGGAGAGCTGGCTTATACATAACAAAGAATTCATTTAATATGCCTCTGTAAAGCAGTAAGAAAAATATAAATAATTCAATAGAAAAATTGATAAAGAATATGAATGGATAGTTTACAGAAGAAATGCAAATGACCGATAAACATATAAAAAGATAAGAATTTAACCTTTAATTAGGCAAATAAACATGACAATAAAATATCCTTTTTTTTCACTTATCAGATTGGCAAGGCAAAGCTGGCAAGGGTAAACAGATACACCTATTGTTCTAACTAAATAAGAATAGGCATTTTGGCTACTAACCAGGAAACAGCTATTTAAAAATTAAGATAAGAACGTTCATTCCTTTTGTGTAAGTCAGGGTCCAGGCAGGAAAGTAGAAACCATTCTAATGTGAAAAACAAATAGCAAGAATGGGTTACACGGGTGATGGAGGGACTGAAGACCAAATAATACATAATGACACAAACCAGAATGAAAGGAAGCCACTAGCAGCTCTAAGAATAATGAGAACACGAGGAGGTATAATTCGTGGAACTTAGGGCTGGCGTGACCCAGAAGACGCTAGAACTACATACAGATTTTTCTTTAGAAGCTGCAGCTGTGAGAGAGCACAATTACTGCTCAGAGCAAGGCAGAAGAGAGAAAAAAAAAAAAAGAAAGAAGTGTTCAGACTTTCACTTCTGAAGAGATGGAATAAACACACTTTTCTCTATTCCCCCTGCTAAGTACAGCTAAAACCTCTGGACATTATATATAAAACAGATATTGGTGAAGCCTGTGCTTAGTTTCTTGGTCTCTCAGTGGTTCACTCTCTGCTCATCTTCTGAGCGTCTTGTTGGGCAGCAGAGGAATCACAAATGCTTCGAGAGAGAGCGAATACAATGGAAAATGAGACTCACTTCTAGCGGGTTCCATTTTCTGAGATCTCGGGCTCTCAAACCCTGGTTTTCTTGATAGCCCCAAACGTCAAGTCTTATGTCCTCAGACTCATGAATTGGCTGAAAACCTTTCAGTTTCTGCGATGCTTGCCCCGCCTCCACTTATAAATTGGCGAACTCCTCAAAGGGAGAAAGAAGTGGAGAATGTAAGGCTCGTATGAATGCATTTCCCTTCTGTCTGAGACCTTGGCGGGGAGTTGCTGTCTGATGCATTCAAATAGAATGCTCCCCCAACACATTGCTGTTTTTTCTTCTCTTGGTCTTTTTGAAAGATGGGGTTCTGTTTTGGAAAGCTGTCATCTCTCCTAACAGATAGGTGGTAAATCATGTTAGTAATTAGTGTCTCGTGGAAGCACAAAATAGGTATAGTCCAGAGATGGAAACCCTTAGAAAACACCTAGCCAGAGCTTCCCATTTTTTAACACGTGAATTCTATGTTTACAGAAAAGTACAAATGTTTTCCATTTTAGTACCTAAACACCGTGCTTGAAAAAAAAAATAATTCAAGAATAAAAATTTGGAGAAATTGTTGCACAGATGTTAACGCATAGATTTGGAAAACAGACAGGCTGAGTCCGAATCCTGCCTGGCAGGCGTCCTGGAGGAAGTCATTCCTCCCCTCTTGGTCAGAGTTTCCTCATCTGTAAAGCGGGAATGATACGAGTATCTACTTCGTGGAGTGGCCGGGTGGATTAGACAAGTTAATACCCATAAAACACCTAGAACCAAGATCATGAGTCCAGGAAAATGTTCATTAAACAAATAAAAGAGTTTGCAGGGCAGATTCCCTCCCTGAGTTGACTTCAGCCCACGGGCACCATTTCTAAGCATCTGCCCTTGTCCAACCTCTTTATTCTACAGATGGAGGCACTTTTGGAGCACAGCAAGCGGAAGGGG